>CAKNWT010266935.1:991-11236 GCA_932066315.1 Andricus coriarius
ACCTCTTTCTCCTCGTCCCACACCCACATTTTCTCGTCTATTCTTATTTTCTGGTATCCTACCTATGCCGATCTCCCTTCTCTCCTTTCACTCCTAGCCCTGTCGTACAGCATTCTCTGCACATCTCTTTCTTTTCTCGTCACATCGTGATCGATAAAAACTGCCCTATCCTTTATTCTATGCTTATTTCCCATCACCCCCAACTTTTCTTCCCAGTTCTTCAACTCCACAACCGCCACTTCCTTCTCCTTCCTCCCCTCCAACTTAAGTTTTCCGACCAACTCTTTAGCACACCCTATACTCTGTAGCAACGTTTCCACACCCTCACTTTCTTCACCGCTCTTTAGCTTCAACCCTCTTATCACAATATTGTTTCTCCTGTCTGCCTTCTCTCTTCTCTCCATTCTCATCTCCATTGTCCTTATCCTTTCCCTATCCTCCCTCTCCTCCTTTTCATTCCTACGCTCTCCCACTTTCTCTTTTATCATATTCTCTACCCTCTCAAAAATACCTGTAATTTCGGCCCCCCACACCCGCCACCTATTTCCCTTTCCGCCCTGCCCTCCACCTTTTCAAGCCTTTTCTCCATCCTTTCCTTCCACTCCCTAATCTCCTCTTCCATCTGCTCTATCTTAACGTCTTTCTCTGTCCTACCCCTCTCTAACCCTTCTACTCTTTCCCTCAGCTCTTTCATCTCCTTTTCCCATTTCTCATCTCTGATCCTCAAGTCCTCCCTCATACCTTCCATCTGCTCTTTAGTCCCCTTTACGTCCTCCCTCAACCCCCTGATCTCGCCTAATAACATGCCGAGAGCCTCCTTCTCCGACTTTCCCTCCATTTGGGGGGGGGGGGGGTGCCCTACGTGTCCTCCCGCTTTTTTTAAATGGACTCTCTACCTCGCTTTTCTCCGGACTCTCTTGGTTGTCTCTCTTCCTCTTCAAGAGATCCTCCCCGTCACTTGCGCTTGACGCTCTCTCTCTTACTTTCTCGCTTCCTTCGCTCCCACCGTTCCTTTTTCCCCCCACTCGTGGCACATGGAAAATTTTCTCCCCGTCAATTTCACTACCAGCACTCTCACTGCCCACCTCCCGCTCTGCAGTCCCCTCCGCAACCGACAGATGTCACTGGCAAACAGTACCGTCTATTGCCGCCAAATTTTCCCTTTATTTCTCTTTTTTTTTTATTTATTTTTTTTTTTCAATTCCTCGCAGCCCTTGCAAACACCCCTTTTTCTCCCTTGATATCCTCCAACTCTGCTTGAACCCACCTTGACCCCTCTAAGGCCCCAGACTCCTAACCACTAACTCCCCTGACTCCTTGAGAACCTAACCTCACTTTCAATAAATAACTTGATTACACCTCTCACCTACGCTGTAAATTAATTTTTATCTTCCCAATTCACCCCGCACAACCCTACTCACGTCCTAGGCTTCCACTCTCAGACTCCACTCACACCTTCCACACAAATTCTGTAAAATTCTTTCACCACTTGTCACCGAACATCAACTCTCTACCACCACCAACATGCAACTCCATATAGTATATATAGTATATATATAGGAAAGGGTTCGTCCATCCTTGTAGAGCCCCGCATGCAAGGATAAGGCTGCATACTCTGAGAGGTCGCCCGGTATCCCAGAGTCACCGTTTAAGACACATCACTCAGGTGCCATTCAGCTTTCGGCACGGTTGTTACGCCTCCGCTTAAGGTTTATTCCTTCAGGACCATCCCTGGACAATTGTCCGCGACTGCGTATTAATTGTTGTAACCGTATTCAGCAGAAACCATTGGTACAGGGACCCTCTATCCGCAACCCGAGGACGCGTTCGGTGGCTTTGCCATAGGCCCTTCCGTTCTATTATAAAGAAATAAAAGAAAAACCGATACCGGGCGACCTCTCAGAGTATGCAGCCTTATCCATGCATTCGGGGCTCTACAAGGATGGACGAACCCTTTCCCTAGTTGCTCGTGGGAACAACAATGACACCACCAAAACATCAAAAAATTGTAAATGAGGTTCAAAACGATCGAACGCGCAGAGCACCCGACAATGGGTCGGCGAACAATGGCGATAATCCTAGAGTTCGGGGTGCTGGAAATAATTGAGATGGAAACACGACGACGAACCGGCAAAACGCCCACATCGAGTGGACGAATCAACTCAAGGATGACTTGCTAGACTGCTAAGATGCCAGCATTATTAATGTTCACCGAGCCTTTATAGCGTGTATGTATACTCTGTGGTGCCAAAAACACCCAGAGCTTCAGCACTTTTCGATTCAATCGTTGCGATATCATAGAGCCTTCCTCTGGAAAAATGGATATGTACGGGAGCGCTTCCACAACCGCTGCTTGATCAAGCTGCAGTCGAAGATAAGGAAGCGACATTAAGACCAGCCGCGAAAAGCAGGCAACTTCTTAGAGATGATCACGATTTCAGGACAAGAAGGAACATTAACATGCATGTTCACGGAAAGGGTTCCGCCCACGAACTGAGGATCTTGAATCACACACTAAACAAGTCAAAGGTGCTGACAATCAAGCAGCATATTGTTGACAAAATACGGCTGTTATCTGACGCAAGGAGAAGAATACAGAAGAGTGAGAGATGGACCAGGAAGAATAAAAAAATTCTCGGTGACCCATCACGCCTGCTCAGTGATCACCCTGTTTCTGTCAAAAATCCACCCAAGCCCAACGAGGCAGAGACTTTTTGGAGAGAGGTATAAAAGATCCCGAAAACACTAAAGTTGAAAGAAGATACTGAAAATATCATCCGCTTCAAGGAATTTCGCGACCTCATAAAATCTGAAGAGGAATGCCCAGCAATAACTGCCGAAAAGGTGAAATAACACTTAGATGCACGAAGAACTTTTCCGGTGCTGGACCAGATTGTATCAAGAACTTCTAATGGAAGAAGTTTACTTCTACACACCAAGATTTGGCCCGCATATTCACCTCATATTTAAAGTCGAGGACGCCCATTCCGCAGTAGCTGATGTTAGGACGCACTATACTTCTACCGAAAAAAGGCAACTTGTCCAACCCAGAGAATTACAAGCCAATAACTTGTTGGAACACACTGTATAAGATCTTTACATCTGTTCTAAACAACAGGATTGTTCGGAGAATTCAGCCTGTATGGCGTGAGATGTACGAACAACGTGGCTCGAAAAAAGGTGTAGCAGGCTGTCGAGAGAACCTGCTAATTGACAGGTGTGTCTGTAAAGACGCTGCAGCATATCAACGCGTCCTGTCAGTGGCCTGGATTGACTACCGGAAAGCTTTCGATTCAACCTCTCATAGACTTATCATCTGTCTGTTGGAAAGCTTCAAGGTGCATCCACACATAGTGAGATGCATAGAGACATTGATGCCTCTTTGGAAAACTAGATTTACTATATTATCTGGAAATTGTCGTGTCACAACAAACAACGTTACCTTCCAGAGGGTCGTCTTTCAGGGCAATATGATTAGCTCTTTGCTTTTTTGCATCACAATTCGCTCTCTATCTCTCGCACTACGAAATTCTTCTTGATACCTCTGTGGCGACACTAATCAGCGCGAGCATAAGGTCACTCATGTATTTTATATGGATGACCTGAAGCTCTATGCCTCTGGTAAAGGAAAACTTCAAACTGCCACAAATATCGTCAAGAAGTACACCGGAGAGATTGGGATGGACTTTCGATTGGATACATGTGCCAAAATTCATCTGAAGAACGGAAAGATTGTTGGCGTTACCGAGGACACTGGGCTTGTGTATATAAGTGTTATTAGACATCTTAACACTGGATGGAGAAACCTATACATACCTGGGTGTGCATCAAAGCCGCATTCAGGACGTAACATCAGTAAAGGAGTCTGTCCGAAGCAGATACAAGCATCTTCTTCGACAGATTTGGTCGTCCAATCTGTCAGCGTTGAACAAGATATCTGCGACTAACATGCTTGCCGTCCCGGTTCTACTCTACTCGTTTGGGGTGGTTCAATGGACGAACAACGAACCTAAGGCCCTTGATGTCACCACACGTAAGATCATGCATATACATTGTGACGATTTTTTCGGAGAAAACGCAGAAAGTTGTGAGAAACAACTTTCCGGGGTTTCGGCGAAGCCAGACTTAACCTCGGAACCCGAGGAAAAGGCCGGCCTGACAATATTATTATAGAGAAAAACCACACTCTTACCGCCCAGTCAGGAAAAGCAAGTGTAGTTTAAGGCATCCGTGAATATTGGTAGAATAATGCGCTCATCTCCGCAGCGCAGACAGTCAACAGCAAGGAAGCAGGACGGGAGGATGCAACGAAGTCAGCACGGCGCACAGGTCCCGCGCATGGCATGGCGTTACTACCGGACGACCATGTAGCACCGATATGGTGGGGGGTGCCACAACTATTCGCCATGTTTCACAGTACATGCGACACCTCAGCGCCACCTCCCATCACTGGCACCAAAACATGGCGTCATTACCAGACAGCCATGCTTCACGACCAATTAGAGTGGTGCCACAACTATTCGCCATGTTTCACAGTACATGCTACACCTCAGCGCCACGATCGGCGGTGAGTAGTAGTACGGAGACGATCACCGAGTCACAGGACGAGACAACCCTGCAACCACATACAGTTAAGCTTCACTCGCAGTGTCGAAGGCAGTACCTAACTAAGTCAACCAGCCCTGCATCACGGCACGGATGGACGACCCCACGCTGCTGGGGTTCAGTAAACGACCATATTCCAGTTAGCACGTGAGGGCCAATGGGCAGCGCGCAGCAGAAGTACAAAGGCACCCATTGGCCGAAATCGACAGGCCAGCCATCTTCACTCCAACCGACCAATCGAGAGGCACGACACGAAGGCTCGAGAAGGGAGGAAGCGAAGAAGAACGTGGGACCTGTCACTTGTGTTTTCTGACTTGGCGACGGTAGACCCGGCGAGACCGAGGAGTTTTTTTGGAAGTGGTAAACGAAGGAAACAGGGAGATATAACTAAATAAAGGACCAGAAGGCAGAATACGCTCGTTGGCTTCAAGGTTAGTGGCCTTTATTAGTTTCGGGCTTCAACAGTGTTCGCTTCTCTCGACCTCGCGCGGCGTGACCGTGGGGACCGCGTGTGTGGGGTAGACTCTCTCTCGCTCCACCGATCCCATCCCTCCTCTCAGACAGGCTACCCGAAAGTCAAGGGATCAACCTAGTGGCTGCGACAGGACCGGCGCCAACGGGGCTCTGGTAGGGAAACCTACCTGGCGCCTGGGTTAATAGAAATTCGAGGAGCTTCGTGGGTGGTTCGTGAGTCGAAAGAGTGCGACTCACGAACTCGGCAGAATCCGGTGATTGTGTCGCAGCTACAGGTAAGTGGCTAGTAAAAATAATTATCCCATGGTGATCGCCAAATATAAAATAAAATAAAAAGTAACTGGGTTTTCCAATCCTGGGCCATCCCCGGCCAGGATGCGTGTTTAGCCGTGGAGCACACGGTAAAAGTTGGAAAGCCTGGTTACAACATAAAATCTTGCATGTCAATTCGTCAGTTCCGCGATTATACATTTCACGCCGTCAAGGAGGACGCGGACTTCTGAATCTCCAGTGTTTTGATAACCTAATTGTTCTAAGTACAGGTTATATCGTAGCCAATGGCAGAGATCCTCTCCTGAAAATTGTGAGGAAAGTGCATTACTCCATGTAGATACTTTACTTCTGAAAGCCGAAGTGAAGAAAGCAGAAGTTCAAAAATTCCATCAAGAGCTACTAGACAAGAAAATGCACAGAAATGTAGAAAAACAGTCCTCGTCGAAGGAGTAAACTTTTGCTTTCCTCAGATCATCAGGGCTTAATTCAGGTACAGAGGTTTTCATTTTCGCATGCCAGGACGGTGTCATTCCCACCTTAGCACACCGTGACCCCATTATATGTCACGAAGTTCCCAGCGATAGGTGCAGAGCGTGTCATGCACACACTGAGTACCTGGAACACATACTATCGGGGTGTCCCACCCACGCAGGAGCGACGTACATCTACAGATATAATGCGGCCCTAAGAGTGCTTTATTATCAACCTTGTCGCTCTTATGGTGTTGGCCGCGACCCTGCCCTGTCGAACGCTCCAAGGGAGATAGAGTCAATTGTCAAAGACGAGAACTGTCAAATTTTCTGGAACTACGATTTTCGGACAGCAGTCTCCGTTGCACACTCGAGGCCTGACATTGTTCTCCAAGACTTCGAGAAACGCAAAGACTGTACCCAAAATATTCGGTACAAGTAATTGTCCTTGTGATAGGTGCTCTCGGAGGTGCGAAACTATCACTGGTTCGTAACCTTAAAGCCATACCCGCGTGCCAAAAATATGCCAAGGCACTTGCGAAATGGATGCAGAAAACTGTCATCCTGGGGTCGCTTCGTGTCCTCAAAACACACGAGGGTTTCGCCGGCCTGTTCTTGTCATTTTATCGTGTCCTGTGACCACTCATCTCACGGTTGTGAGAGGTGGCCATGAGTGTGATTTACCGCGGTCCTACTGGGAACCGGTGTCATTTTTAGATGGCAGTTGCTCCCAGTGAGACCCTGCGGTGGTTATTCAACCTTATTTTTTTAATTATATATACATAGATTAAATACGCTACATTTTATTATTATTTTTAATAAATATATTATGTACGGAAATTCGACTCCTAGCTGTTGCATCGCTTATTTTTTGTAAAGGTTAAAATGATTTTTTTAAATTTTTTTCTGCAAAAATTTTAATAATAAAATATTTACAAAAATAATTTTATTCTAAATGACATCAAATTCTAAAGTCGACGTGTTTCAGGTTTTTTTTTTACAAAAATACATTTGAACAGGACAAACTACCCTTTATTAGTATTTTTGACTTTTCTTTGAAAAATTATTTGTGCATGAAACTAAAGTAAGTGTATTTATATGTCTTAACTAAAAATCATTTATATATTTTAGTACAAATACAAATATAGCGGTTCTCGCATTTTGGGGGCTAAACTTACCCTGCATAGTGTGTTTATATGTAGCAACGATCTGTCGAGTGTCAGTAGTCGATGTCAGTGAAACTTTTCTGCGTTGTAGAGTACAAAAAAGTAAAAGATACATATATTTTTTTTATTTGCGGAAAAACATTTTAAAGGCGATAGGCACCCCTGAAATTCACCCCTTTAAAATTATTTTTAGCAGAAAGAAAGATATTACAACGTAGCGAAGTTTCCTTGAAATCGGTGACTGACACTTCGATGACCTTCCTTGTTAGTCCAGAAACTAGCAAAGTGTTTCATATCTATAAAATTGATGTGAACGAGAGAAGTGAGCTAACGTTAGATCTTTTACTGCACTCTTATTGGTTGACTCTAAGAACTGAACATAGCAATGTAAAAGTCCGAGAAATTTGAAAATATACACTGAAAAAAAAATTACCATTTAATAAAATAAAATGACTAAAACCATCACTATGTACGAAAATTAAGCGGATCATCGTACAGTGTTTATGAGCGGATAATCGTACAGTGTTTGGAGCTCCTCTTGGGTACCTTCCCCCAACGTTAGGAGCCGAAAGAGTCCGGTCGTTACCGATCATGTACAAAGCTGAAAAGAGCCGGTTAGCGCGCAATATAAATGCCTACATTTAAAGTTTGATAGCATTCACATAGTTCATACATTAATTTAGAAAGAAAAGTATTGTCATTTTTCAAAATGTATGTAATTATTTATTCATGCTAATTATGTATACTTTAAGATTTAAAAAGTGCATAGGCGTATTTCAATTGATTAAAATGCTTATGAATGAATTTTATTTTATGTTTAGAACTAATTTACGAACTGAAACCCCAATCAGAGGGCAATGCAATTAAGAACTAATATTTTGTTTAGTTTCATAGTTTTACTGTTTGAAAATGTAGAATAGAATAGAATTGTATTTCTCCATGTACATCCTCATTAGACTTGTACATATACTACCTTTGTACCTTCTGAGTAAAATACTTTCACTTTGGAACTTTTTGCCATACTTCGCAGTTGCAAAAATCATATGTTTAGCTCATTCATGACATTCTCCGCTTATTATTCGTACAATCATTGATTCTGAAATTGCTTAATATTGCCTCTTGATATTCTCCCTTTTATGAGCCTTATTCTAGATAATCTAATCCATAAAAACATTAGTATTTCTACAATATTTAGCTCAACTAATGTTGATTAACAATCTGTTTCTTTTAATCGTCGCTTATAATTTCATCTGTGATTACTTCCTCGCTTACTTCTTCTTTGGAAAATTTCAAGTTCAAAAATTGATTTCTTTAATATAAAACTGGGCACTCTAATAAACATAAGCCTACAAAAAATGTGTAACACAATCTGGTGGCGATTTGACGTGAAAACCTTGAAAATGACCAGTAATTTAATTGCAAAACGTTGCTTTTTTTAGTAATCACTTTTGAATAGAAAATCATTTTGAATTTTGTAATCTTCGCAAAAATGTAGGAAGTCATTTAAAATATGAAAAGATTTCAAAACATTTAAAAGAAAATGCAGACTTTAAAGATTTAAAAATGAAATTTTTAAGCTTTTTCAGGATTTTGAAAGGTTTAAAGATAATAAAAAAATGTTGTTGAGATTCCTGTGAAAATTTAAAGTGTGTGAATTAAAATTGCTTAAAACTATATAATTTTGTAACTTTACACATTTGTTGATTTATTCATCCATTTATAGCATTGACAATGTGAGCGTGGTTTTATATTTTTTTAAACTTTCAAAAGTCAGTTCTGACTTGGTTTTCGTAATATCTTAAATATATTATATATATTGTCCTATTACTATAACTTAAAATATTAAAGAAATTATAAAAAGAGCAACCGCCTGTTTGTTTATGGCGTTAAGTTCAGACGAGAAAAATATGTACAAGACCCTCTCTTTATTTCTATGGGGCTTTGAAACTATTATGATAATTAAAAAAGTATTAAAATCACAATTAAATTAATTTAAGCTGACCTGGAAAATTGTACAGTTAAAAAATTTTAAAAATATATAAAACTACGCGATCATTTTCTAGGACTTTCCAGGTCAAGGTTGTTCAATTTTCACTGTGAACTTAAATTAATTTAATTATGATGACAATTCTTTTTTAATTATCACAATAGTCTCAAAATTATATCATTTTAAGCAATTTTAAGTTAGAAACATTAAAAATGGAGCGATTACAATTTTCTTTTTACTGAACACTTTTTAAAGTACTATTAATAATTGTTCAATTGGTACTTATACATCAAAATTTGTTTCTTAATCATTTTAAATATTATCTCAAAATTATTATTTAAAAAAATCAACAATCACTTCAAATTGTCACAGGAATCTTGAAAAAATGTTTTAATTATCTTTAAACCTTTCCAAATTCTGAAAAAAACTTTAAAATTTTATTTCAAAATCTTTTAAAATATGTGTTTTGTTTTAAGTGTTTTTAAATCTTCTCATATCTTAAATCACTTTCCAAATCTTTGCGAAGTTACAAAATTAAAGATGATTATCTTTCAAAAAGTGACTACTGAAAAAAGCAACGTTTTGTAATTAAATTACAGGTCATTTTCCAGGTTTCCACGTCAAATCGCCACCCTGTTGTGTTACACATTTTGTGTAGGTTTATGTTTATTAGAGTACCCGGTTTTATATTAAAGAAAGAAATTTTTAAACTTGAAACTTTTCAAAGAAGAAGAGAGCGAGGAAGTAATCAAAGATGAAATTCTAAGGGACGATTAAAAGAAACAGACTGTTAACCAACTTTAGTTAAGCTAAATATTGTACAAATTTAGATACTAATGTTTTTATGGATTAGATTATCTAGAATAAGGCTCATAAAAGGGAGAATATCAAGTGGCAATATTAAGCAATTTCAGAATAAATTATTGTAAGAATAATAAGCGGAGAATGGCATGAAAGAGCTAAACATGGAATTTTTGTAACTACGAAGCATGGCAAAAAGTACCAAAGTAAAAGTATTCTACTCAGAAGGTACAAAGGTAGTATAAGTCTAATGAGGATGTACATGGGGAAATAAAATTCTATTGTATTCTACATTTTCAAACTGTAAAAATATGAAAATAAAAAAAATCAGTTCTTAATTGGATTGCCCTCTGATTGTTTCTTCAGTTCGCAAATTAGTTGTAAAAATACAATAAAATTCATTAATAAGCATTTTATTCAATTAAAATGCGCCTATGCACTATTTAAATTGTCAAGTATATATATATAT
>CAKNWT010266940.1:947-11938 GCA_932066315.1 Andricus coriarius
CAGTGCAAGATTGTTCTCAACACACTCCACGCTATTTATTATAAGTTTTAATTGTCAATATTTCTTAATACATGATCATTTTGAAGTGGCCAATCATTGCCAAAGGTGGCCAATCACTGTACTCATTACCCTATATATTTGTCAAAAATTTTAAACTTTAAATCCATACCAGAGATTTTTAAAGATAATCGCTGGGGGATTGCATTGACCCTAAAAATTCAATTGTTTAGAAATTGTTGATGTAAGTTGTTGGCTTCAGGGTCAGGTAAATTGAAACGAATTAAGTTGTTTCAAACGTTTCGACACACAATGGTGGCCCTCATCAGTGAGTTTTAATAAATATTATAAGAATTTGTACCAGATATTTGTCATGATGACGCGATTATTTTCTCGAGAAAATTGACGTTAAAATCTTGCTTTTCTCCTCTAGAGAAAATAATCGCGTCATCATGCCAAATATCTGATACAAATTCTTATAAGATTTAATAAAACTCACACCATTGTCTGCCGAAACCTTTGAAACAACTTAATTCGTTTCAATTCACCTGACCGTAAAGCCAACAACTTACATCAGCAATTTCTACACAATTTTTAAATGTATAACAAAAATAATTGATTGTTTTACTCTTAACATCTATTAAAAGATTCAAAATTGAAATAATCGCACGTAAAAAATAAATAAAAATACCAAAACTCCTAACTTAAACATTGAAACTGCACATTTTCTCTTAACAATTTGAGCGAACCACAAAAAATCCTATATTAGCAATTTTGTTATTTCCAAACAGATGTTTTCCTTAATTTCTTTTTCAAATAAAACAGTCCTAAACAATAAATCGCTGCGGGTGGTCACTCTCTATTGCCTATATTACTTCTCTCAAATTCCGCATCACAAATTGCTTCTCACAAACCTGTATACCGAAAAGTTTTATTCACAACTCTGGATCGTATAATATACAGCACCAAATAAAAAAATTGCACCGTTTTGAAAAATAAAAAAATACTCCCTCTGGCCGTGCGATATTTATTATCCATTACTTTCCACAACATTGTAGCCCGGTTACCTGTCGGAAAACTCGGGTACCTGAATTGCGCGCGATTATTCATCGGCGAGCCCGTTAACTCGGACGAACAATCGAAGGATCATGTAAAAAAGTCACCTCTCTCTCCATTGTAAACTCATTTATCTCGGAATCGAAAGCCCAAAATGTGCACCATTTCCCATTTCACTAGCACAACTTGCACACATGTTTGGACTCAGGTTTGCATTCAGACACGCGTGTTCATAAATTTGCCGAAATTGCCGGGAAAAGTTCGATTAGGGGAAACTTGATCAATGGGAGATTTACCTCGTGAGGCAAGTGTAGCATTATAGTCGCGTGCCAGAATCCACACGAGACATTACACGTGATTCGTTGGATCACTTGTGATTTCATGCATCCACTGTGATTGAGAGAGAACAATGAAAAATAATTAATGAAAACGTGAGATCACGATCAAAACCGGAACCGGATGATGAAGCAACTTCCCTTTCGAAGAGAGACGCATTCCCGGGCGTTGAGACGCGTGTACTGATGTGTCAGTCCATCGGGACGGCGAGCGTCGGGACGCCCTACTAGAAGCTGTGCTCGTCCCGCGCAGGTCTGGATGTTCCGTTTCTCGGGGCTGGATATAATTTTCCATTTATTATCTCTGTTTCCTGCTGTATGTGTACTATCTCGGAAAGGCAAATACGTGCCGCAAGATGAGATGTAACACCTGATAAAAGATTATCGAATTATTGCAACTAGAGAGAGCTTCCCCAACACCGGCTGCTGTATTGCCGTATTCGCAAATTGTGCAGCTCATAGGTGGCGAAAGCCCGCACAACCTGTAGGGGCTTACACCGGCTTTCCTGCAACAGATTTTTCTCATGCAGGTAAAAACAGTTGTGCGATTTTTCTTTTTTATGGTTTAGATAGGATATTGGTGAATGTATATTTTTGGTTTTATTCTCGGTATTTCGACAGAAAAAGTTAGTCAAAGTAGGCGCCTTCAAAGAAGGGTTTTCTGGCCTAATAAGACGGTATTTATGTCGCACAAATCTCCCCATCGTATTATTTCCCTCCTTTCGACTCTGTCACCTTCCTTTCCCTACTGTCCCTCCCCTTATTTCCCCCTTCCCCTAATTGATCCTCCTTAACTACCGTCTCGTCACTACTACCCTCCCCCTCACTTCCATTTTCTCAATTTCCCTCCCCTAATCATTCTCACTTCCCTCCTACCCCTCCCCTGACTTCTGCTCCTTTCTCACCCTTCCCCTCTCATCACTTCCCCTGATTTCACTTCTTCTCACTTCCCATGCGTTCTCACCCCTCACATTCCCTCACTTCACCACACCAAATTTCCCCTACCTGGTAAAAAGTACGATGGGCGGCCGGACGGACACATGCAATTTCATAATGGCAAAAATAATAAAAAAATTGTTATTTAATATTTGAAAGATTGCAAAATATATAAAACAATATTAAATGTGTTAAATACTATATGTATACACACACAGCAAGTGTAACAATTTTCTGATCCCCCCCCTCCCCCCCAGAACACTTCTCTGAAACAGCGCCTGAGGGTTTCTGCTCGAGGCTACGAAACACTAAAAGGATGATTTTGTGTTGTGATTGTACATTGGTTGGCGGAGTAAAAATACTCAAATTAATCAAATCGTTTGAGATAAAGAAACATTTTTTTGGTTGATCCGAAAAAAGTGAATACAAAATTTTTTAAATCGGTTAATATGTTGTCTTCTCTTTTATCATTTGAAGATTCAAATTTTTGAAAATTTAGAAAAATGTCATTTGTTCAAAAATTATGGATTATGGTGAATTTCTATATCTGCAATTTTCTGCTAGTGAATAATAATATGAAATTATAAATTCAAAGAAAGTATTTTGCTGAGTTTAGAATTTCTTGAAAATGTTCAAAAGAATGGCTTTTGGATTTTGGACAAACGTGAATATATCGAACCTGAAATTCCTTCAGCTTAAATAGCGAAAAAAACCTTTTTACCGAAGAAGCAAAATGATCACATGTTTCTTTGGTTTAAGCTGAAGAAATTTCAGGTTTCACATATTCAAGTTTTTTCAAACTGTGTACATATGACTCAATCTAAAATAATATGTTTTTGCATATGTTCAAAAAATTCTAAATTAGGCAAAAAACTTTTTTTTTTAATTTTAATTTCCATTATTGTTCACTAGCAAAGTCTGTAGATACGATAAAATTCGCTATAATTTTTTAACAACTAGGAATTTTTTTGACTTTTCAAAAATTTGAATCTTCTAAGAAAAGAAGAGAATAGAATACATTATGTGATTTCAAATTTTTTAAAAACTTTTTTCGGATGCCAATCCACAAAATTTTTCCTCAGCTCAAACGACTTGATTTATTTGGGCATTTTCAATTCGCCCTGTTGTAGATTATGGAGTATTTTGCGACTTTATTCGTGTGGTCCTTCGAGCCAGATTAATGATGTATCGAGGAGTAGACCACACTCAGTTTGCGTATACGAGGAATATTTTAGAATACTTCGGAATATTTGGGAATACAATGAATACTTGGAATATTGGGAAATAATTCAGAATACTTGGAAATACTTTTTTGAAATATATATTTCAATGTGAATCACGGAATGATTGCCAAAAACGAAGTCTCTCATCAGCCCGAAATTCGGCATTAGAATTCGAATATTTTTCATTTTAGACAAAAATCGTTCAAAAGTTCAATTTTCAACGGAGTTTGATGTATTTTTTTGTGTACTGACCGTGAGGATTCCTAGCATAACGCGTAACTGCTAATTATGTAATTTTGGTAATGTATCCTTTTTTTATTTAATAAGAAAATCAATTTGTTCTGATTCTTCAAGTGTACCACTGATCTAAAGATTCTCAAACTCAATAAAACAGGACTTAAATCAGTATAATAACTATGAGTAATTATTATTTATAATGTATTGAAGTAAGACAAAAACTTGTTTATAATGCTGTAAACAATTCGGAACAAATATGCTCAATTTCTTTATTTAAACAATTATTATAAACAAATAACCATGTTTTCTATTCTTCCAAGAATGGACTCTATTTTCACTGTCCGAACTCGACTAACAATGTCTTGACATTGACTATTCGCTGTCCCATTTTTCGAATTAACAGTAACTGTTAATTATTTAAACAACTTCTATAAAGCAACATGCACATTTCGATCATCTTTTCACTAATGGTCTCATTTTTTTAAAAAATTAAAAAAAAATGTCTTACTAATGACTTTTGATGTCTTATTTTTCAAATTGATAGCAAATATTAAGGACTTCCGGTTCGGCAAAGGTAGAAAGTAGGTGTGGGTGAGGTGCCAGAGCGAGTTTTGGACAGTTTTTGAGAGGAAAAGTGTGAGAGAAGGTGATAAAAAGTTGAAAAAAAGTGCTTGAGTCCAGTGGAAGTGAACGAGAGGAAGGAGGTGAAGCAGGGGAGATAAAAAGTGACTGGGAAAAATAAGCACGTACAAAAGTGAGTTTAAGGTCGGACCGGAAGGACGCAGGAAAAGAACGAAGTATCAGGCGCCTATTAGTGGAATAGCAAAGGTAAAGAAAGAAGGTTGACTAAGGTAATAATGCGAGGATCAGCTAGGCTGAGAGAAACAGAGAGTGAGATAAGTAAGAAAGAAGAAAGGAGGAGTGCTGGCGCACGAAAACACAGAAGAGAGAAATGGAAGACGAGGAAGAGACGGTGGACGAAGCCTGGAATGCACTGAAGGAGCTGGAAAAGCAGCAGGAAAAATTCTTGGCATATCTGAAGCTAGATTGGTAATTGGTGAGGGCGCAAATGAGACGGGGACGGGACATAGATAGGAGAAGCTTCGAAGACATTCTGACCTTGTCGAAGGACCAGCCGAAGAAGCTTACATAAGAAAATTGGTTGAAAAAGTAGGAAAATAGAGCGGAAAGGAGAAGGAATTTAAAAGGGCTGGGAGTGGGGAAGGAAGAAAATGAACTGACGAACGTGGTGGGAATCTTGGCCGCACATACAACAATAGTGGCGAAAGTGTAAAGGTCAAAGAAAATAGACAGTAGGATGCAGCTCCAGTTGAGGACATTTGATAAAAAAAGAGACTTACTTAACGCCAAAGGAAAATTGAAACGCTCGGGTCTCTGGATGGAAGAGGACTTAACTGAAATGGAAGAGGAAATGTAGGAGTGGTTGAGAAGGGAGAAGAAAAGGATGGAAAAGGCGGAGGAGGAAATAGATTTGTGATTTATGAAGGCGAGAGTAGGAGAGACGATCTGGCTGTGGAGCGAGCAGGTAGGAGAGATAAGAGTGATCGGCACAATAACAAAGAAGACAGAAGGAGAACAAGATGGGAGGATGATCAGCGTGGCGGTGCATGGTAGAGGAGGAGAATAAGTGAGTGAGTGCAGAAGTGGAAAAAGGAAAAGCAATTATGGGGGACAGTGATTGTGAGACGCTGTACTCGAGTTGCGGTCTATGGTCAAAATCCACAGGGGGCATTCTTCGAGTTTTGGGCTCGGATCAGTGCCAGGGACCATTCCCCTTCGAGTCTTCTTTCCCTCTCCACTTGAGGCTTCCTTCATTCCCTTCGCCCCCTTTTTCCCCCGAAATTTCTCTTCAGGCTTTTTCCAGGCTTTGGACTGGCAGCATTTTCTACATATCTACTTATACTTGATACTGGCGTGTTTAAAATTTTTTGGGAAATATGTATTGTCAATAACTATTATTCTTATAACATTATTATATTATTAATATTAACTCAGCTAAAGTGAAATAAATATTAAGATTAGCAACATACTTCCTTTACGCTTCTACAATATTTATTTCACTTTATTTTATACAACTACAATCCTATTAAATATTACAAATAGTCGTCAAATTAAAACTATCTGCTAAAACTAAAACTATTAATAATCTAGTTATGAAACCTAGGTTTAACATTAGCATTTCATCAATAAGAGATTGCTCTTTTTCTATATTTGCTTTTCTCTTTTTTCCCTTGCTTTTCATTTTTATGTAGGCACTCGATTGGACTTCTAACAAAGCTTCGACAAAATTATAAATGTTTCGGTTCGCACTATTAAACATAGAATTTAATTTTCAATGGTAAGCCTCACAACCATTTGTTGTCCGCGTTATTGTTGGAGAAAATTAAGCCCAGATTTCAGGCGGAAAAGTTAAATCACTCTTGATATAAGTTTTTCAAATATAATCAGAAAACTTTTGAACTCTTCTATCTAATGGTTGGATAGCTTCAAGATCTTCATTAAAACATTTAACTACATCAGACGGATTTAAGAATGCAAGACCAAAAAAGTTTTTCAAAAAAAGAACCTATTTCTGATTTTTCGTCTTTACATTCGTAACTTAATCCGAGCTCTTGAATTTTTCTCCTCCAACTTTGACCTAAATGAAATCTACAACCCCCTATAGTAATAGAATTGTTAAAAGCTCAACGAATATCTAAATGAATGCGAATTTCAAAGTCAACGTAAATTATTTCTGGATTAAAGGCAGGCAAATTAAGTTTTTTACATTCTGAAGTTCAATGAGCAAATGCAGTAGCATTGGAATATCTTTTTTTGTCGAAAAGTAAAAAGGTAGCCAAAAACATATATAAATTGTTATGCCCCCCGAGAATCGTAAAAATTTGACCAAATTGTTTCGGACAGCTATAAATTGTTCCGTCGACAAAAATAATTGCAAGGTTGCACAAAAAAGTTAAATTAATAATTGTAGAAAATATAACAATTTTTCCTTTTCTATCATTTACAATCGAAAGGTTTTCTTTTTCAATGGTTTCAATTTTAGTATTGTCTAGGGAATCATGCACGTCTGGCACATTTTTCGGCAAGCTTGGTACTAATGATTTTCGAGCATAGCTCATGTTATTGCGAATGCAAGTAATATCATCAGTTGTCAAATCTGGAACATAATTAGTTTTTAATTCTTTATGAACAAGTTTAAATGATCTTTCCGAAAGATTCTTTATTGCTTTTCTTTTTACTGAATTGCTTATTTTTTGTCGATCTAAAACTTTATCACTGTCCGGATCATGATTATGTTAAGTTAGGCTGTCAATAATATCATTTTCCACGTCGAGTTGAATAAAAGCTTTACAAGTTTTGTTACAACAAGGCCATCGTTCAGTTTTATCTTTATTTACTTTATAAAGCCGGAATCTGTAACCCTGGAAAACGATCAAATTTTTACCTTTCTCACCTACCATGAATTCCATCTTTACAAAAGCAGCAAGCACACACAACACGTGCAAGACACAATAAGTCACTGCCAATTATCGTGATTTTCTATACGTACGTACCCATTTCGTACCTATTGAGAAAATCCCCCCGTCTCTACTGCCGTGAGTTCGTCGCACGGGTGGGGGAAGAGAGCTCGGAACACAACTTCTTCGACCTAAAGCATTCGCGGTCTGAAAATTGAGGGTTTTCTGACCGCGGACCGCAACTCGAGTGCAGCCTCTTGAGAAGGAAAAAGTGCTGGGGCACCAAGATGAAAAAAAGGACGTATTTAGAGACGCTAAGGAGAATGGAAGAGCGATAATATTTTTGGAAAGCTTATTGCTGTTGGTGAGTATGGGGCTACGGGTACAGTTATCTTGTAAGATAGTGTAAGATGAGTTTCTGGATAAGAAGAACTGTTAAATGGAAGATTGGCTCTTGGCGTGATGGTTGATGCTAGGTCACCGCGCAGGTGATAGTTTTGTTGTTTTCTAATTTTATTCTTGGTTATGATGCTGTTCTTGGGTGTCTTAAAAAAGGAAGTGCGAGTAAAAGCAGAGAAAGGGAAAGTAAGGTTAAGGGCTAGGTCACCGCGACTGTGAGAAGGACATGTGTCAATAGATATAATAAGGTTGAGTTCAGGTTTTAATAGCAGAAGTATAAAGAAGAGCATTGATAAAGGGCAGCTGGGGCACCATGGTATAGGCCATAGGGCTTCCGTTTCCTTTAAATGTAGCGAAGGATAGGAGTTGAGACACAATTTAAGTTACACGCAGAAAAAGGAACCTTATATTTGACTGAAAACCAAGTTAAATCTGCTGATCTTCCAAGTACGTATATGGACAACACGGCAGTTCAGTGAATGTTACAAGTATAGGCAACTGAATATGACTATCATTTCTGGTTACCAGTGCCCATTCTCAAGTGGCGCTGACCTGCGGATCAGTAGATTTTACCGATCCAGTCGCTATTCTGCACGGATATTATTAGTAGCAGTGGGACTCCGATGCTGTTTCGAAGACGAAAATCGAACGAACCTCTCTTTCTCTCTCCACACGTTAGAAAAAGAGGTCCGTTCGATTTGCGACTTTCGACACGGTATCGGAGTCCCACTGCAGAGCTAACTTATGTTAATAATATAGAATATAGACTATAGTTTAGACTTAAGAGTCTTTAGACGGCACTATAAATGGTGAAAAATATTGCTAAAAAATAATTATTAAATAAACACACGGTTAATTCATGGATATATGTTCGGATATACTTATAATTAATCGGTATTTGTAAGTCACATCGCTTATAATACAATTACGATTTCGCACGCAACGGGGGGGATTCAAACGCATAAACCTAAGCACGCAAGTCGACTATCTTAACCACTACACTATTATACAAGTTACGATCTGTAAAATAATCCCGAAATGCATTTCTAACTGAGGTGGAGACGTCGGTAACGACTTCTGAATACACGGCCATGCCATCGCGCGCACAAGAAAAAAGCTCTCGCATTTACCTCATATCCATACAAGTCAGCTGTGACAGGCGCTGGACACAAACACGTCTTGCTCCAATAAACTCTCAACTGTACGCGATCTGTGAATAAGATGTGCCATCCAAAATAGTGTTATTTATTATAAAACCCCTTCATTGCTAAGTGGGAATATGGAGTAATGTGACGACTGTCAAAGAAATGTCAAAAATAAATGTTTTTTAGGTGATGCCATGAGGTAATGCAATCCATCCACTGCTGATGGCTTCATGCACTCATCCGGTGGTCCACGCGGATCGGATCGGTAGCATGTACCGATCCTTCTGCAATGTTCACTGCGCCACTATTGTAATCTCGGTTTCAGTGAATTTCACATATCTTACAGTATTTAATACTAGGGAATAGAGGTGTAATTTACTAGAGTATTACCGTTTAATTCACCTTAACTTCACTGTGACATTTACGAAACGCTAAGTGATTTTGACATTTTCACACCCTCATTAAGAGCAGTTTTTACTGTTACGGTTACAAGAAACACGTTACATTTCTTGATAAGTAAATATAACATTTCTTTTTTCTGCGTGTAAGCTTAAATTTAATGAGATTATGTATAATTTGTAATGGTTTTTTTAAGACTCTCAAATCCATAACAGGGAGAGAGTATAATAAAATAATTGACAGCAAATATTAATTATTTGAACCATTTTTATAAACAAATCTCTAGTTTTACCTGTTTTCTATGAACAGGATCAACTTCTTTTCACCGAATCAACCAAGAATGTCTTACCATTGACTCGGTACTGTCAAATTTACCAAAATGACGATGGTGAAGAGGCTTAAAGAGGGGGGTGGGGTTAAATTCTAGAGGGTAAAAAAAAGGCGTTTTTTCAGCCATTTTTTCAGCCATTTTTTCAGCCATTTTTTCTGAAGCAACGGTAAAAGTTATTCACTTCAAGACTTTTGTACATATTTAAGTTACATTTAAAGAATATTTCATGAAATTTTGTTCAAAAAATATAAAAAATTGAGCCCTCGCTAAGAGATTTTCCGTGACACCTTTGCAAAAAGATGCTTTGCGGTGCACAATATAACTCCTCAACGGATCATCGGAAATCAAAAAAAAAGAATATATATGTCGATAAATAAAATGAATGCCTATAACACAACGGTCTGTTTACATTTTTTAAACTTTTTAATGGTTTTGTCGGTAAAAAAACTGAAAAATTCGATTTTTTGCCTAAAAAATCCGCTATTTTGTTTCTGTAAAATCGCAAAAAAAATCGTTTAACAAGACCGTTGTGTTCTTGCGATATATCTGTGAAAAGTGTATACCGAATTTGGTGAAGATCGCTGCAATAGTTTTGAAGAGAGACTGTGCACCGACTTCAAAAATGTAATTTTGAGAAAAACTCGTTTGAAGTTTTAGGCACGGAAAAAGTTCAACGGTAAACTGAGACCTTTTCCTTCTGAGACGAAAGTCCTTTTTATGAATCACGAAAAGGGACTTAAGAAAAACACGAAAGAGAGACAGAAAATAGCCTTTGACCACCTTCGCGGAGGTCAAAGGCGACCGTTGCTGCCTACGTCTACTGTGATCCGCTCGAAGGGCGGAGACTTACAGCTCTGAAACTTGGAAAGTTTAGCTTCGATCGACTTAAAATGTTGAGGGAATATTTAATCAATGTTATTAATATTTATCAATTTTTCTCATTTTGAACAATTACAGCAACGAGACAATCGCAAGATATTCTTGGATGATTTCGTGAAAAGATATATGCAATTCATAAAAAAGGTAAAAATGGGTATTTGTTCATAAAAATTTTTCAAATAATAAAAATTTGCTGTCAATTTGAAAAAAAAGACCAACAATAGTTATGGGCAAGACATTTTTAGTTCATTCCTTAAGAAAATAAAATCGTTCATGGAAAAAAGATCTGAATGTTTATTTGTTGATAGAAATGGTTTAAATAATTAACAGTTATTTGAATAGAATGGAATGGAAGTTTCTATTGTGTCCCCTCAAGGTTTACATTTTCCTCGTACCTCTTCCCTATTGCTTTACACACACGCCCGCACACTTACTCAGTTGTGTGAGGGGAGGAGGACCTACAGCTTAAGGTGGATGCCAAACCACCAATAGCAATGGCTTTAAGTACTTAAAGAGAACTTTTTTCTCTACACGGAAAGAAATTTTAGACAGTAGCTGCGTTCGCAGTGGTAGAA
>CAKNWT010266944.1:0-11151 GCA_932066315.1 Andricus coriarius
AAGGAAAAAGGAAGAAGGAAGAAGGAAGAAGGAAGAAGGAAGAAGGAAGAAGGAAGAAGGAAGAAGGAAGAAGGAAGAAGGAAGAAGGAAGAAGGAAGAAGGAAGAATGAAAAGAAGGAAGAAGGAAGAATGAAAAGAAGGAAGAAGGAGAATGAAAAGAAGGAAGAAAGAAGGAAGAAGGAAGATGGAAGATGGAAGAAGGAGAGAAAGCGAGAGAGAGTCATGAGATGACCATGGAGACTATATATAGTCTCCATGAAGATGACTCACTTTCGTTGCGTTACGTTGTGTTACATGTTTTTTCAGTTCGATCCCCTCGGCCTATTGTCCTCGGCCTATCGTCCTTAAAGAAGCATAGCTTCAAAAATTGAACAAAAGGAATCGAACAAAAGGTATCGTAATGTACAACATTACGATACTCTACACTGTCGCAACAAAACTTATAAATGCACCGTCGTCACATAAAATAGTATATGCACCATTGCGCACAATTCGTGTCTTCACGCGACTCGCTTCAATGCTCGTATAGGACTTATCTCGCCTCGGCTTCGATCGTCCTGCGAGCGTTGCCGCTCGTCGCGTAAATACCCTAAATATGCACCTTGGCGATCAATATACTATTACCTTATTTACGGAAGGAGGGCCCCACAAACATAATTTTTTTGCAAATGTTACCTTAATGTTAAGAAAACATATAAAATAAACATAATTTGTTTGCAAATGTTACCTTAATGTTAAGAAAACATATAGTGGGCATTTTACCAAAACACAATAACAGTTCGGCATATCGGCCCTTTTTCAATCAACGGCCTCAATTGCTTTTATGACCTAAATTTGGGGTTCTCATTAATTAAAATATTAAAAAGTGAAGAAATATCAACGTGTTTATGAATTAAATATTATTTGCAACTAAAGTTTGATTTACACATTTGTCATAAGAAAAAATATATGTTCAGTTGTCAACACGGTGATTAAATTTTGTATAATAAATTCTCTTAAATGATTGATAAAATATTTATTACTAAAATAATGAAATATCTGAGGAGGAATCTGTGGAAGTGAAGTTGAGTTATTCACTAGGTGAGAAATAGCAGATATGGCAGAACACGGAGCTTGGACAGAAGAAATTCTTCAGATGTCGATAAAACAAAGATGACCACTTTAACGAACATTTCCGCTTACCTCTGTCCTAAAGAGGGAATAACCTACCGTTGTAGGTAGCGGAACCTGATTTGATGAATATTCTTCATTGCCTTCTCCCGATAACACGTAATACTTGAATTTCCAATTCAAAAAACTATGAAGATAATTCTACGAATTTAAAATTGTAATATCCTTTAATTAATTAAGAATCCTTATATTTGATCAAAACTATAAATTTGCATATAAACTATGAAACTCGAAACTTTGTTTACATTGAAAAATTATTAAATTTCATAAATAATTAAATATCATAATCATAATAGAGAAATAATAAGCCAAGGACTCCACCATCTGACCCACGCTATCTCAGAAATATTCTTCAAATTCAAGAATGAATCTTGATTCTTGATTGAAAACCTGGTTGTATTAAGACTTAAAAAAATTTGTGAATGTTCTAAAAAAGGTAAAAAAATTATTAGGATTTTAGCAGATGAAAATAGTTTGAAAGACTAAAATTATAACCTTTAATTTAATTCACCTGAATTTGCTGCTAATTTCTTAATTTTTATTTAAAAAATTGCCTTATCTTACTTTCAGAATAAAGTTTTCAGGAATATTTTACACAGATAATCTATTCAGTGTTCACTCCATGTTTACAGTGATCCCAAGAGAATCATGCAAGAGTTTCTGAATGAATGAGGGTCCGGGCGCCGTCAGAAAAATGCTTCCGCCCATTTTTCAAAAGAATGTCCACAGTTTTTCAAGTCCCCTATCTATGCAGCTTTGTATTCAATCACAAACCACTTCGTCGACTCATATCGTGAAATCTTTTATTTTGAATGATGTTTTATGCAAAATGCACGGAATATCTCACGCAAAATACATTCAATTTATAAAACCTTATCAGAAGTAGAACAGTCCATTTAAATGTTGGACTCTCTGACAAATTGAACACGTAAGTTTCCAAATTTAGATTTGTATTAAATAAATTCACAATTTAGACAAGCGTTAAATAGAATCCTCTATTCTTTTAGTAATTATTTAATATAGTAACAATTTATTTAATATGATTTAACATTTACTGGCACCAAATGAAAAAGACTCTTTTTGGACCCGCAAAATGAGAAAATCATTTTTTGTGGATATTTGCGAGCAGCGTCAGCATGAAAAGGTCCCTTATGGTCAAAACGGCGAATGTCAACTAAACTAGAACATAGTTTAGACGACGTTTGCGTTTTTATAAGTCAGGGCTAAAATTATTATTTTCGGTTTTGAATGGGGGATGATGCTAGAACTTAAAATACTAGAACTAGTGTATATCTTTCATTTTCGAAAAAAAGTGTAACAGGTGAGCTTATGGCTTATACCAACTGCAAAAAGTCCTCGGTGACTCGTTTTTCAACCTGAAGGGTTTGTCTTGGGGTTAAAATTCGAGGCTATTCAAATTGAACGATTTTTCTAGAAGATGAGCAATACAAGCTGTAAAAAGGTAATGTTTTTCATCTTCTCGAAAAACTATTCGATTTTAATCGTTACAGCGTCAAAGATTTTTTTTAAGTTGATGAATTGAGGGCAATTGGGGTCAAATATTAAATTTCTAAATAATGTAATAATTGTTATTAGTTCTCACAGATATGTATGTGCTAACTAGGATAACGTGGATGTAATATTCTCGACCTAGATTACTTTTTTTTACACTAATTTGTGTCTAAATTATTCTTTCACTTAAAGTAGGTTAATTATAAAGGTTTATTTAAGACTTAATTGGGCAAGTTTAACGAGTCAAAATGATTCGGACAACATTTTTAAAATGTGCAAAAGTTTTCTTTGTATATTCTAAAAAAAAATGTGAAACATTTTTCACAAAAACTTTTCTTGAACATTGTTGAGATTGTAACAATATTTTATAACAACATTTTTTGTATAGAATGCACACTTTTTTATAATTGTAAAAACAAAACAAGGAAAATACGTATGCTTCAATACCAATGCATATTATGAATTGTGATAATATAAATTTATTAAAATGATAGATTTTTCAGGGTAGCTGAGAATAAAAATTAGTGCAAAATAAGGAGCAAATATTGAAGTAATCATGACAAATAAAATTATTACATTATTTTGCAAAATGTGAATAAGCAGTACCAGCTTGATATACAGAAATAAATATGATATACATTTGATATAATAATGTTGAACATATTGTAGAAAAGTAGTATGCCAGGACAGAAAAGTGTGGCGACAAATAGTTTGTAAATAGAGTGAGAATAGAGTGAATGACGCCTGAAATAAAGATCTTGGATACTAATGGGCCCAAGTGGGGAACCACACATATCAATTTTGTGAGACTCTCCACGTGGGGTGATCGCTAGAGAGATTGATCAGCAGCCTGGGTCGGAGCAGGGATGCGGGTCAAACGCGTTATTTAAATAAATAATACGAAAATTATAGATCAATCTAAAATATCTTTACCTTACACCCATATACCTATCTAACTCATACCTATATACCCATCCACACACTACTACTTTCCAACAGAGCAATTTACGCCTACCCCGAAAGGGAAATGTCTTAATGGTATAATAATAAAAAATAAATGATTATGATAAAACCTGACACATTAAATTCGTTATGATTATAGAGAATGTTCGAAATTGATATCAAATCGAGATAGAAACATATGCTCTAATACTTATTAAGCATTAGAGTTGGCCGAAATTTTTTGTTCACGTAGCCGATTATAACAGTGGGTAAAAGTTCTATTTTTTCAACAGTAGTATGCCCTCCTAATTTTAGTTCAATCCGATAATATCTTATGTTCTGTGTATGAACTTAAAAATTCAAATTTGGGATGTTTAAAGCAACTTTTCTATTCTTTAAAAAATTATGTTGAATTTTTCGCTGGCACAGTTTTTGGTAGTGGACAATAATATAAAATTAGTAATGACAGAAACCAAATTTTTACTCAAATCATACATTCTTTTAATCCATTAACGACGAAGTACTCCGATTTTTTATTCATTTTCAAGCCTCATTATTAAAATTAAGGAGTGGGAACTTTTGAACGAAAACCCTGTTCCCTACTATTGTTGGGTATGCTCTTTCGGAATCTGAGCTTGAAATTGAAATATCTACTGCAGAAAATTAAATATGGTGGCTTTTATGTCAAAAAATATGTAAATTTTGCGAAAACATTTGTTTCATGATTTTTTTCACATTGGAAACGCGAAAAAACTTCACACTATCTTCAACCATCGGTGCACAAAAATCGTGCAGTTTGACAGTATACTTTTGGTTTTGATCATAAAAGTCGTTATCATTTTCAAAATGGTGATTTTTCACTTGAAAATTTTGAAAAAATATAGGTTTTTGTGGTCCTAGGTTTTTGTGGTCGCTGAATCCGAATATTTGAACAATTTCATCCAGTTCAAAACATTTTTACAAATTTTGGCCGCCATATTGGATCCGTCATGTTGAATTTCAAAAATATGACACTGGATTCGGATTCAGCGACCCCAAAAACCTATGTATGGACAATTTCTTCCAGTTCCAAACATTTTTTAATTTTGGTCGCCATATTCAATTCGCCATCTTGAATTTGGAAAATCTGACACTAGATTCGGATTCAGCAACCCCAAAAACCTATGTATACACTGTCAAACTACACGATTTTTGTGCACCGATGGTTGAAGAATGTGTGAAGTTTTCTCGCGATTTCAATGTGAAAAAAATAATAAAAAAAAGTTTGTTCTCAAAATTTTCATATTTTTGACATAAAAGCCGCTATATTTAATTCTCTGTAGACGATATTTCAATTTTGAGCTCAGATTCTGAAAGAGCATAACCTAAAATAGTAGGGAACAGGATTTTCGTTCAAAAATTCCCACTCCTTAATTATAATAATGATGATTGAAAATAAATAAAAAAAAACGGAGTTCTTCGTCGTTAATAAGATAAATGTTAAAAAAGCAGTTTTTTCTCGGAAAAAACAAAGTGTGAATCAAACGCTAATTTCAGAGTACCATTTCCCTGCAACAAAAATTTAGTCTCAGTAGTGTGAATGGTGCCACTGCACAAGGCATCGTTTCCCTTGGACTTGGGGCACGAACTTGGGGTACGAAACGTCACCTGTTGTCAATTGTTTTTACAGTTTTGCGGCAAAAACAATAAGCGATAGTTTCGTTCCCCAACTCTGAGCGAGATGGAACCCTATCTTGAAATAAGGTGCAACAAAATTTATCTCAGAGTTTTTACTGTGTTGGATTGTGTTAACTGCAGATTAAAAAAAATGTTTCTTCAATCACGGCTGAAGAAATTTCAAGCAAGACTCTGATATCAATATTGACTAACAAAAACTATACCTAGAAAAAATTCAACTTTATCTTTTGGCCCATTGGAAAATTTTAATAGAATATATTATCCGATCGAATTGAAATTTGGAAGGCTTGCTATTGTTGGAACAATACCACTTTTGCTTGATATCAGAATCCGCTGCTCGAAAAAGGGGTTTTTTTCCGGCCACTCTGATAAGCATGGTTCATTCAGCCAGCATGTATAATATGTATAATATGTATTGTAATTTGAATTGCATCATGTATTGAAAAAACTGCCTAGGGCTAATAATGAAAAAAACATTTACCAGTCCAAAACCGGTTAAAAAGATAATCCTAACTGAAATATTTTTAAATTTTAGTGGACTACCATATGTGCTGTAAGCCCTTTGAAATGTCAAGAGAATCGAATAAACTTCGAGGGACATCCAAATTAAATCGATTTGAAAATAGCCCATAAACTTTAGTTAGTTAGGGGTGCTTCATATTTTATATGTAAAAAATTGGCATTAAAACATATATTACAACTTTTTTTGCAAACTGAACCAATTATGAAAGTACTTTTTCGCTCATAGAATCGATCTGTATATTATTAATGTTTTAATAACAACACTTTTGACTAATTGAAAAGAAAAAGTTCAGTCACTGATTCAATTATTAGTATTTAACTATGTATAATTATTAGTGAAATTTCAGTTGAATTTCATTTTCTTGTCATGTTATTTTACTAAAAAGTTATATTAAAATTATTTTCACTGATGTTTCAGTTACTTTGTCTACTGACAATTAGTTGAACAATTGATTAATTATAATTAGTTAATTTGATCCCATTAGTAAAGCAAGAACTCTAGAGCCATAATTTTAATAACTAGTTAAATTTAACCAATTCAGATTTAGAAAGTATATTATTAAGAAATATAGCGCGTTAATATATTCTGTATTCTTTGACGAGTAGAGTCGTTAACACGATCAAATGTTTTAAATTATTGCATTAAATAAATTTTCATAAAAAATTTGAGAAAATATATATAAGTTTAAAATAAGTTGCTGCTTAGTTTCTGTTTATCTGAAGAAAGGGAAATGGTTGAGAAGAAGAGGATTTCCAGCTAAGCAATCTGGGAAGAGATTGGAGAAACGAGTCACATCGAAATGTATGGAAATCGCTAGTGGTCAGTGACTAATAATCGTCCGTGGTGGCATGCCTGATTACCAAGAGGTCCCGGCACGACCGTCCAATACGTCGCTGTCAGATTAGGATCGCGGACTTGACAGACTCGCGCTTCTGTCTGTCAGTGAAGCCTCACGGGGTCAACCGCGAGATCCATAGCGGCGATTATTGCCCTTTGTCCTGCAATCTTTACAAATGATTCCCTGGTGAGCAGGAGAGGGGTAATAGGGATGGGGATAGGTAAGGAGAAAGAAGGAGAGTTACGGTGGCCAAGGGAGGTAGACACGTTCAGCATTCCTGAGCTCTGGTACCGGGGGTCAAGGCTCGAATTATGCATCCATCCAGTCTCGACCGCCCTCCTTGTGATTCATCCTGCGGGACTCTTTAGCCCGGACACCCTGCTACCAGGATGCATCACCCCACGAATAAATAAAATTCAGGTACACGATTCTAAGTAATGTTCTGCAGCCCATTACTGTCGAGGATCTCAAAGGACTGCGCGGGGTTGCTATGTTGCGAACCTTCCGTTTAGGACGACTTTAAAAAAAATAAAGGCGGAGTTTATTGGCTGGCTTTCGCAGATTTGTAAAGATAATAAATATGCTCATCGAAGTCGATAGAAATTAGTGGACGTTAACGATCAAGTACAATAGGAGATGCAATTTATAGATTGTAACAAAATACAGCAATTAACCATACAAGTCATTCCGTTCGCAACAACTTTTTCTTGTCCCCTCGGACAATCTGTGAACTTCCTTTTTCGGGAAGAGCCCAACCCGGCTGAGTATTTGGCGCTGAGACAAATATCGCGATCCTGTAATGGCTTGTATGGTTAATGAAGAGTTTGCTATATCGGGGATAGCAGCTGACGTTGCATTCATGCATGAGTGTGGCGCATCCCGGTCATTTGGTGCTTGAGGCACTAAAAAGTACGATGAGTTTTGTGCCATTGATGCCCGGTAAAGCGCTTATCTTTGGAGGCAAAGAATATCTTAAGTCCAGTTCGCGCAGCCCACACATCGAGTTGTCGGAACTTCGGATTGAGCCATTAAGTTCAAAGGCTCGTGATTCGAGGAAAGAACCATACGAGGACAGTTGAACAATCTCCAAAACTCAAGGGAACTATATACTCTTTTGATGCCCTAAGGATGCGCATACAAATTATCCTAAAACACTGTGGTTTTTAAAAGAAGAGCAATCTTTATAACTGCATGCATATTGCAAAGTCATTAAAAGGTTACTCTTGAAAGAAGAAAAAGGAAGAATGCTGTCTAAATTTACTCACGTAGACGCTTAATATATCCACATTCGGGATAATAAAAACCATTCCTTTCCCTCGAAGGATCATTTCTTTTAAACATGCAGCAACAATCATCTCTTGTTTCATTATTCCTATGTATGAGATTGTAGTTTAGAAACACAGATTTTTGCTGGCTAACGAATCACAGAGAGGGAAACCTTCGTGAGAGACCTCCGGAGATAATTTATTGGTCAATCAAAATGACGCATGGAGGTATAAGGTGACACGTCAGCGTACGGAGCTGACCATTAATTTTAATACCCGTCAGCATCAGATCTTCCTTCGTTGCTCTCTCAGAATACACTGACGACCACATTCATCGAAATTGGCTACCGTACGACTAATGCCCGCTCACTAACGATGATCATCTTTGAAGATCTTCGTCGCTCTCGATCTCCTATACGAGAAATTATTATCATTCTCTTAATCATGCGTATTTATCAGCCACGAAGCTAATATAGATTCCAAGTGAGAAAACTTCAAGGTTGTTTGCATTTAGAAAAGTGAAAATATCTCTAAATGAAGGTTTCATATGAGAGAAGAGAGATTTATTAGATCATTTCTAATTTTTTGGCGGGTTGTGGCATTTTGCTGAATTCTGGCGTAGGTTTCATCATACATGATAGCTATTAGTGTAATCTGTTTGTCTGAGAAATGACAAATGAAAAATGATGTCCGGGTTTAGTAATACTCTTGAAGAAAGAAGATGAACTTTTTGTGGTTCGTAAATTACTGAGGCTTTTGTTTAATCGAGATACCTTCTAGGCTTTGAATTAGGGGCTTTATTATTAACAGTACAAGCTATATACTTTAAACTGAATTTTCATGGTAAGGGTTTAATTTAATTTGGACCACACTTATCCAGGACTTTATTAAAATTTGTAGTATGTTCTTAAATTTGTACAAACTCGTTTTTCTGCTTTCTATTTAAAAACTCGATACCTTTGTTGAATCGATGAAATAGCTCAATTTCAACAAACCTTTTGAAAAGGAAACTCTGTCAAATGAAATGCTGATTGGAACTGAAAACTATTACTATTGTGTTGCTTGCGACTTTACGCCTCGAACAAAATCTGACAAATTTATTTTTAACCCCTTTCCTTTGTTCTGCTCCAATTTTCTGTGCGCAAATATAGGTCTGTTGAAAAATATTAGTACTAAAATTATTCTTGTAACTATCATTTGCATATACGCACGCTTCTTACGCCCAAGAATGTAAGTAATTTTAATGCGAAGAATTGAATAAATTTGATCAACGACCATTTGCAAATTGTCAGAATTCAAACTCAAAGCATTTACAATTGAATAATATTGAGTTTCAAAAGTTAAATTTAGAACATGGTAAAATAAAAGTAATTCAATTTTTAAAGCTAAGTTCTCACATGGTTTCATTTTTAAGACATTCATTTTAAAACTTTCATTATTTATCATTGTTTAAAATCGAAAGTTAATAAAAAAAGGTGCATTTTTAATAGCTTTTTCGCATACTGAAAAAAATTGATTGGGGCAACTAATAAGGTAGTAGTATCAACTACTTTAGTTTGTAATGTATGCCGCTACTTTCATATACTTATACTTACTACTTCAATTAGTAAGTCGTACTATTGAATTAGTAGTTCCGAGTACTTAAAGTAGTAATATCCTAACTATTAAGGTACTAAAGTTATCTCAAGTTCAAAAATGAGCACTGTTAAAAATGCTTTATATAATCTAGGCAATTAGTATAATTCTTAATTGTTACTAATTTTGGAAAAGAACTGTAGGTGAACTTTAAAAACTACATACATTTCAGGTGAAACTGCATATTTAACAATACGTATTTAGAGTTGTATGTTTTTTCTTTCTCTTTAGGTAAAAGTAGCAATTCTTATCTACTCCAAATGTTGTAGGGCTCATTTTATTTCTTGAATGATTCTCTTCAAATCCATTTGATACCTTTTTATCTAAAACAATTATTTGTGAATTACACAATTGTTATTTTTATAAACAATATTTTTCCTAAATACAATTATCCAAATAAAAACATAACAAATAGATTTGTAGGGAATCTCTCAATTAATAAAATGAGCACTACAACATTATAATGAAATAAGAATTGCAACTTTTACCTAAGCATAAAGCAAAAACATAAAACCCTTAATGAATATTGTTTCATGAACAATTTTAAACAGTCATTTTTTTTTTAATTTCACCTTCAGTTTTCTTCCAAAATTAGTTACAATTAACAATGGGAATATTCTTCTCCATTTTATACATAATGTTTAACAATACTCAGTTTTTAACTTGAGATAAGTTTAGTACATTCTTAAAATTAGTATAGTTTCTACTCTTGAAATGAAATTTACGTCATTCATCCAAAATCAATGTCCTCGCAATAAGACGATAAAAACTAGGAGAATTCATGTTTAATAAATAAACTGAAATGTAGGTAAAAAATACTCAACTCGAGCGACATGTGGCACTTTCAAAATTTTACATGAGTAACCTAATCTTGTTCTATCCATAAAGTGAGTAATTTCAGATGAAGATTCATCAGAAAAAATTGTTTGCAACACGATTCGAAATTGCATAAAGAATTTCTATTTGGATTCTACATGGATTTAATATGAATTTTTTCATCGTGATATAACTCATCGGTATATAACGAGGTTATATTTCTTAGATGAAATCTTGAAAGTTCCACGTCCACACAAAAAAAACTGAGGTTTCACTAAAGTTGCGATTTAAATAAAATTTGGTATTTTTTAGAACTTGAACTCCAATAGAAACCTGTGGGGACTTGAAGGGGGTTCCTTTGGAGAGCATTTTAATAAAACAGCATGAAGGCGCATTCAGAAACCAACTGTTTGCAAAGTGGGGTTGGTTAGTTGGTGATTTACTGACATCGATTTACAGTTATCGACCGATGACATAAGACGTAAAAATTCTTGGATATGAATATTTCTTCATGTTTACAAGTTTTCTATACGTAACCCGCAAATGATATTTATCAAGTCTGCGACTCTCGGTTTCCTTTCCTCCCCCCACCCCCCCCCCCCCTCCATCCTGTAACAGAAGTTTTGGTGGTACTGATGTTACAACAATGATTCTCCACCGTACGACGAATCACTTCTTAACTCGGACATGATTTTCGGCTCGCAAAACAAAATATACGCATAAAGGTGGTAGTTGGGTGTACAATTTAAAACATGAATAATACAAACAATAAG
>CAKNWT010266946.1:3416-17570 GCA_932066315.1 Andricus coriarius
TCTCGTGTTTAATCGAATAGTTGGTAATATAACTATAATTAAATGAACCTAATTCTGCTCGATGGAATGGAGTCTTGTAGGATCTGAGACTCCTTTCAACTGTCTCGGAAATCGCGTACGTGGCTGTTATTACACACGCAATGGATACTGGATAGTATCAGTGTTATTACCCCCGAAGTAGTTACTTGGAGGTACTAAGCCACCAAACGGGCAGAATGGTCGGGTATTAAGTCGTGGAGCGCGGAACAATCGCGTAACTGGTGCAGTAACAAAGCTCCAATTATCTCAGCGATTTGATTGCCAGAGCACACGAAGATACTAGTGACGGTCTCTGCTCTCGCCCATTCCCAAACGTTGACGAGGTGCCTTTTTGTTATCCATCTCGGTTCCTCCCCTATATCAACTCGCCGCCTACCCTCCTGTGAGTAAAGTCCCTTCATTTCGAGCCATTGGCGTTTCTGAAACCGAGTTTAAATTAAATTGCATCAACAAACTCGCTTGCTCTGGACTGGACAGCACGGTGCCAGTGAACGGAGACAATAAATACAAACTTGCAGGTGTTGCTGGCAAGGATATTTCCTAAGAATGATTGACACAGTATAGAAGCAGGCCCACTTCTAGTCATCAGCGATACAATCGCCTTTTCCTTAACATCGCCTTTTACTGAACATCATCTTTTCCTTAGCATCGCCCTTTCCATAAAATCTTCCCTTACCTTGCACTTTTTTAACATCGCTCTTTTCTTAACATTGCATTTTCTTATCAGCGATACCGGTTTAATTAAAACCTTGACCACTTCCACTTTTTTTTTAATCGCCTTTTCCTTAACATCGCCTATTACTGAACATCATCTTTTCCTTAGCATCGCCCTTTCCGTAAGATCTTCCCTTACCTTGCACTTTTTTAATATCGCTCTTTCCTTAACATCGCATTTTCCGTAGCATCGCCTTTTCCTCAACATCACGCTTACTTTAATATTGTCTTTTTCTTAACGTCGCTTTTTCCTGAACATCGCCTTTTGCTTAACAGCGTCCTTGATTAAAGTTTCATTTTGATCACCGTCGCCCTTTTTTTAATACCGCACTTTTCGTAACATCGCCCTTTCCTTAACATGGCATTTTCCTTAACATCGTCCTTTCCTTAACATCGCCCTTTCCTTAACATGGCATTTTCTTTAACATCGTCCTTTCCTTAACATCACCGTATTCTCTAAATCGCCTTTTCCTTAACATCACCCTTTCCTGAACATTGCCTTTTCCTTAACAGCGCCTACTCCTAAAAGTGGAATTTTCCCTAACACCGCTCTTTCTTTAAAATTGTCCTTTCCTTAAGATCTAACACCGCTCTTTCCCCAACATTGCCTTTCCTTAAGATCGCCTTATCCTTAACAGCACCCATTCCTTAAAATCTTATTTCCTTTAAAAGTACCAGTTTCTTAACATTGCCTATTCATTCACATACCCCTTTACCTTCCATATGTTGAACATCGCTTTATCCTTAACATTACCATATCCTGAACCACTTTTAGTTACTATTTTCGACACATGAAATTGAAAGTAATAATTCTATTCCTCTTTTGAATGTTACAGTTATAAAAACTGACTCAGGTGATATTATTATAGATTGGTATAGTAAAGATACTTATTCTGTTTGATATTTAAATTTTTTCTCTTACCATCCAATACAACGCAAAATTGATATATTTAAAAATCTTGTCGATACAGCTCTTAAATTACCACATGAGTCATTTCACACAAGTTAAATATTAAATTAAAAAAAACTCTTTATTTAAATAATTATCCAATAGAATTTATTTAAACACATATAAATAATAAAATTACAACAATTGAAGATTATTCATCTGTCAAAAATAACATAAATATAGTTAAGAATTTGATTTTTAAACCAACAATGTCTATTTCTTATCATGCAAAGTTATCTTTTAAAATTAAAAGAATTTTAAATCATTTTAATATCACAACAAATTTTAGAGTTGATTCCAAACTTGATAAATTTATAAAATTAGGTAAAGACTTATTAGATCATTTGCAACTCACTGATGTAGTATATAAAATTCAATGTTTGAATTACGACAAATGTTATATTGGTCAAACTGATAGATCATGATAATTTTAGACTTTTCTCTATTTTTCAAATATACAATAGTCGATAACTTATATTGCTAGTATTTCATCTCCAAAGTATTAATTTTTTTTCAAATTGATGAATTTTTCACTTAATTCTTTATATTGTTATAATTTTTACTTACATTCAATTAATTATTAACAGCAGTATGTAATATTTTCAATTTTAATGATTGTTAATAATTTTTTATTATTTTTGGTTAATTTTTAGTTATTAGCATTTTATATAAATGTTAGTACCTTTTATAAAAATAGAGCAAAATTTTATTTATTTCTGTATTTTCACAATGTTTGTCATAAAACTGTTATTGTTGAATACAATTTGAACATACTACTATACATCGACTTCAAGTTGAAAATATAAACAAAAATGTAACTTAAAAGGAAGATAACCTAAAGGTAAATATATCATTTCCATTTCTTAACCTCACTTTTTCACTTTTTTATTACACTTATTTTTATAATACAAAAAATTGTTATATCAGCTTTTCTACAATTTTTTATGGAAAACTATTCGTTTTCGAATCGTCGATGAATCGGAATAAATGATCCAACAAATGAATTCTCTTTGGTCTGAAGTATGTCATGTTTACCATCTCTAATATTATATTTATAAATTATATCCCACAGACAAATAACATCGCTTTCCAGCATCTTTTCTCATCTAACTTTTACTACGTTTATTTCATATTCTCAGATTTATTTTAAAAAAATCCTTGACTTCGTCCCCTTTCCTTGTTCACTCTTTTTTTTCTTGGCAAATCTTGATAACTACACCCTCAATTTCGAATTTTCTGTAACATCGCACTTCACTTGATATCCCTGTTTTCTTCACATTACGTTTTACTTAGCATTGTCTTTTCCTTAACAGTACGTATTTTTTAACGTGGCATTTCCCCTAAAATCGCTGTTTTCCTTCCACTTTTTGAACAGTGCCCTATCCTCATCATCGGCCTTTCCTTAATATCGTCACTTCTTAAACATCGACTTTTATTTTATACTCTTCATTTTCTCAACCACGCCCCTTAACATCTACATTTGCCTTTTACTTTTTCAACATGGCCCTTTTCTTAACATCGCCCTTTCCTTAATCACGCTCCTGAAAATCACCCTTTCCTTATCATCGCCCTTCCTTATCATCAATCTTCAAATTCTACTTTTTAAAGATGAACCTTGCCTTATAATCGCATTTTTTGTACCATCGAACTTTTCTTAACATTGGCCCTTACCTTACAATTTTTTAATATCGCCCTTTCCTTAACATCGCTCTTTTCTCCACATGGCCCTTTCCTCAACACTGCCTTTTCCTTAGTATCGACACTTCTCAAACATCAACTTTTATGTTAAACTCTTCCTTTTTTCAACCATGCCCCTTAACATCCAGCTTTACCTTTTACTTTTTAAACATCGCCCTTTTCTCAGCATCGCCCTTTCCTTAATCACACTTCTAAAAATCACCCTTACCTTAACATCGCCCTTCCTTCCCTTATCGCCTTTTCCTTAACATCGGCTTTTCCTTATCATCCATCTTTACACTGATAGAAATAATAGTGTTGATTTAACCATATGATCGTTGGTTGAAAAATTACGAGTACATTTATAATATAATACGTGTACTTCAATGATAAAGAGTTGGAAATGCACTTACTGAAATATGGTAAATACAAGTTACTTATATTTGTGGTACAAAAATGTAATATTTGTGTTGCTATTGTATGAAATGTGTAATTCTATTAAACATTTGCTTGAGGGAACTATCTCTGAAATGTTGTCGTTTAGCAATACCCTTTATATGGCTGATTTACCCGACTCGCTTTGTTTAGTTTACAACAGGCGCATCTTGATCGCGCCTGCGCGTCTACTTTCGTAAGCAACAAGAATCGGATGGCCAAAACAGACATACTGTATGGCTGTATCTATGCCAGCAATAAAATAGAGGTAATTTAATCATAAATATTGTTGTACCACTTATTCATTTCTATCAGTGTAAATTCTACTTTTTAAGGATTAACCTTGCCTTATAATCGCATTTTTTGTACCATCGAACTTTTCTTAACATTGGCCCTTACCTTTAAAATTGTTAAATAACGCCCTTTCTTTAACATCGCCCTTCACCTTCAATTTTGTAAACATAGCTATTTCCTTAAAGTCGTTGTTTTCGTAACTCTCTGCAATTCCTAACCGTTCACGAGGAGCCTTTTTGTTATCCATCTCGTTTCATCACCTATACCAACTCACGCTGGCAAACTTACCGCCTACCCTCCTGTGAGTTAAGTCGCTTGATTTTCAGCCATTGGCGCTTCTCAACCGAGTTTAAATTAAATTGCATCCACAAACTCGCTTGCTCTGGACAACACGGCGCCAATGAGCGAGGACAATAATTACAAACTTGCAGGTGTTGTCGGCAAGGATACTTCCTAAGATTGATTGGCACAAAATAGAGGCTAGATCTTCATTAGATTATCCCGAGGGTTGTTGACGACAACCCTCCGTCTCAATTTCGCTCATCGCGCCAAATCGTTATTATATACGTACACGTATAGGCATTAGGTATACCATGTCTAATTACTGCGACTAATTACTATTTCATACTTCCGAAGAACTTTGCACCCCTTACCATCATTTCCTTATCGGAATCCGGGCCGTGATTCGCACCTCGCAAATTTCGCGCGATTATTAAATAATAATTAAGCCTTATGAAGCTTATCGTTCTTACATGATTGGCCGGAGAATTATATAACACATTTCGATGCTCTAGTGGAAATCTTGACAGAATTATGTATCGTCGCTAAACAATTGGGAATTCTCAGCCTCAAAGGTTTTATAAAGAAAATATTTTTTTTTGTATATCAGGGGATAACATCTTTCTTAAAAATAACGCAAGCAGAGCATTTTTTTTCCAATAAGGCGAGAGATATAAAGTTTTATGGCAGAAAATTGTGGCACACAATCCTACAACTACCTGAAAAACTTTCATCAAAGTTTTATCACTTCAGCACGTGTGGAACCCACCCTATTTCGACCCAAGAGATTTAAAAATTCAGAAAAAATGCACTAACTTTAAAAAAAGTTTCTTCCCTCAAACATATATGGAACCCACCCCATTTTAACCCCTCAGATTTCGAAAGTTCAGCTCGAATTCTGTTATTATCAGCAATAAAACTTTCAGTATTAAAGATATGTATTTTTTGAATTTTTTAAATCCTAGGGGTTGAAATGGAGTGAGTTTCACATGTTCTAGGGAACTGAAACCTTTTTAGGCTCTTTTAGCATAAAATTCTGCCTACTAGCAATAAAATTTGGAATGGGATTTAGAATGAAGAGAAATGATCAGCAATAAAATTTGGAATAGGGGTTGAAATCGGATTGGTTCCACATGTGCTGGAGAGATGAAGCGTTTTTGGATAGTTTATATGGTTGTAGGGGAAACAATGCCAGAGTAGGTCACAAAAAATAAATAAATTTTTGATATCATGTATTGTGTAGTAAATTATATAATAAATTATGCTTTGGGAATACTTAACTATTCATTTAACTATTTCTGTTCGAAAGCTGTAGATATTTCAAAAATATTAGATATTGACTTTTAAATAAAACTATTTTAAAAATTAATAGATTATTTTGATTTAGACCTTCTAAATATTTAATTTGATTAAATCAATCAGTTCATTATTCAACATTTTAATATGAAATTCATGTCGTTGGTTACAATGCTCAAAATTAGTTTTTCTAATGTCTCACACTTATTACTTTTCACATCTAAACAAAATTTCTTGAAAATTCCAATTCACATGACTTCTATGGTCCCTAAGCCTACATTTTTTATCGACAAATTTTTTTTAACTCTTGAGGTTTAATATGGACACACACATCTGGTTGTAGTATACTTTTAGAATATTGAATCTGTATCAGAATATTAAGAAGATTTCTAAAGTTCCAAATTTAGTGCCATGAAAATTCACTGAAAATTCTATCAAGAAATTCCATTAGATGCGTTCTATAAATATTTCCTGAAACTTTTCACGTGGGCTACGAATCCAAGTTTCAAAGTTTAAGGAACCTCTAAATACCAAGAGATTTATAAGAATAGTTCCACAATTTCGCCGATTAAACTTTTATTATCTATTTCATATCTGATCTTCACAAAGTCAGAAGATGTTTCATTTTATTGTAAACTGTTTGATGTGGATAATTGAAACTGAAAATATTGCCGTATCTTCAAAATAATTATTATACATTTTTTATTTCTTGTGCCATATGATAATGTTGTTCGGACACAATTTTTACATAAAAAGTATTTTGCATTCTTTTCCTATTTGGCACCGTACCGACTAATTGATTAATCATCCAATATTGTTATATTTTAAACTCAGGTAATTTTTGCGATCTTCTATTGCCCTTGTTGCTAATTTATGTTAAAACTTAAATTTTCAGTAACTTATTAAAAAACACAAATATGTTAGATAGGAACAAAAGCATAGTATGTACAAGAAATGTATTCGATCAATAATGCTTCGGAGAAGCTATATGATTTATATAGTAATTGCGGGTTAGTCGGTGCGGTGCCAAATGACGAAAGAATGAAATTTTTTGTTTGTAAATATTTTCAACCAAACAATAATATCGATGGGAGTAAGCCATGATTTCAGAGGGTAAAGAAGGAGGTATATAAACAAGGGTATGTGGGAAGGGGGTAGACTTGTAAATTCGTATAAAAAGGAAGAAGAAAAAGGGGTTTTAAAGTAGAGCAGATAAGACAGATTGGACAGGAAGGAGGAGGAGTAAGGTGGTTTGAAGAAGTAATTTAAGGAGTAGAGTAGTGTAGAATAGGGAGAGGGTACAGATTGGTTATGGACATAAATAATATGTTTGAAGGGGTAAGAGGGGATTTAGTAAAATGTAAATGGAGAAGGTAAAATGAGTCAAGGGTAATACATAGGAAGGGGGTAAGATGATAAGGGAGTTTCTAAAGTAATGGTGATTTTAGAGACTAGAGGATGGACGGGCAGATGAAGATGGTTTAAAACTGGAAAAAGGTCGAAAAAGGTAAGGGGAGAGGAGTTTGAAGGTAGAGGAGGTGATAGTAGATTGCGTAAGTTAGAGGAGGGCTCATTAAAGAGGGTCTAACATAAGTGACTTGGAGGATTGCAGTAAGAGAGAGATGGAGAGAAGGTATATGGGATAAAGGATATGGGAAATTGGGTGAGTAAAGAGAGGAAAGAGGGCGCAAGGTAAAAGGTCACAATTGGGGAGGAGAAATAGTTATAGATTAAAGGGGTAAGAGCGAAGGGTTAATGGGATGAGTTGATAATTGCGAGGGGTGATTGAGTTACAGCTGATAGCGATTCCTGGACTCTTGTTGAACGCTTTAATTAATGAACTGACATTTACATTAACAAATTGTTTATCAGTGGAAAATTATAAATATATCACAAACCAATAGCAATTTAAAGAGCTCATATCCCACTTAGTGTTTAATCATCACAAGGACAGGAATGCTTGCTTGCTACCAAATCCGAATGTAACATCACATATTACCTTTCGCTGACACTTTCCCGATTGCTTTTGTACAGTTTCGGCGATTCAATTCGATTTCCCGTATTCGAAACATTAATGCTGGTTGCTGGGAACTGAATGTGTCGGCAATCAAATGGCCAGGAGCTTGCTCCGTCTCTTCTTGTTTGCGACCTCGTGAACCAGTCTCCACTAGCGGGACAACCATCCTCCTACCCGCCTCGTAATTTGATATTTTATTGTCTCTTTGTATACCAGGCCGGGCTCGGCATCGCTTATACCATTCGCTGATATAGTGAGACTGACGACAGGGTGAATGCAGAACACGAGTTTCAATTCATCGATTATCCCCGACGGAGCAATTTCAGAGTAGATGAGCTACGTCTCAATCGACGACTGTGTGACTAATAGCGGCAGTCAAATATTTGGAATGCGCGACATTTGAAATTTCGAATAGCGTAAAATTCACATTGACTGTGTACATGTACTAATTCAAATATAGGAAGTAATTACGGACGCCTTTTAAAGTTCACTCTTCCATTCTCTCACTGAATTCAGAATACTGCATACAATAAATATCAGTAGCAGGGAAAATCGTTGATGACAAACTTCTATTTCACATGACGTTCATTAGTTGATTTTCATTTAGCTGGGTATGTAATAAAATCTGGGAGTAGACATAAAAAGTGTAATTGGTATTTCCCGGGAGAGATTTGGGTTGACTTATTGGCGTTTTGATTTATATTGATGTGTTATGTTTAGTACCATGTTTTATTATAGCGAGGAAATAATGGGTTTTGGGAAGGGATATGATATTTGATCAGCCTATATGTATCTTGATCTACGCGATTGTGTACGATGTTTCAGAAGTCGTACTATAAATCATGTTTTAATATAGCTCACAAAGCTATTATGATGATGTCAATTTTATGGTTTGAGAATTACGCCCTTCTCACTTGCTTTTGACTTATCCTATTAATGCTGAATTAAATGAACTTGAAATCACTAGCTTAGGCATTATTACATTCGTACTTTATCACAGTCATTTCTCAAATACTCACTATAGTTATAAATGTTATTGTTTAATCATTATCATGGCTAATAGAAAATTTTATTTTTGTTCCAGGTGAGGTCCTCTTATTATGCTTTATCTCATTCGACATTTCTGTAAGTATATCGGAAAATACAAACTAGAAACCATATAACAAATATTTTTATTAAGGAAAAAGTCCATAATGGTCGTTATGAAAAATACACTATGCACATATACTTGTAGTTCCAATTTAAAAAATATTATAAATTTTGTACTCTTTCTAAGAAAAAGTTAACTTTATTAATTTGTATTTAAAAATAATCTTCGGAGCTTGAGTTTAAACTTATAGTCCTAAAATGGGAAGAATGTGATTTCTTATGTCTTCTTACTATTTTTAAAAGTTTGAAATCTGCATTTACTAAGTATTGGAATTTATTAATTATGTTGTCATTATATTGTAAATGCGACTATTTTGTCACAGATTCACTGATTCCTCTTTCCGAAATAAATTCCTCGATAAATTCAAGGATGAATCCCACAACTTTGGCGACAGCAACACGAAAAAAGCTAGCTATTTAAATTTTGTTTGTTATTAATCGAGGGATATTAATCAGGAGACGAAGCAGTTTTGTTTTGTCATGGACTCGAATTTGTTGTATAAATTCCTGTTTTAAACATGAAATAATTGGCAATATTTTTTAAACTTTGTGAAATTGTTATCATTTTTAAATGGCAGCGGCTGCCCGTGTCGAGATTTTATTACGAAACACTGTTTTTTTTTAAATATAAAACTTTCGAAATAAATCCAAACCAAGGTTGGCTGAACCAACCTAAATTAAAAGGTGCTTGCATATAGGATTTTTTATTTGATTGGAAAGTCTTTAGACGAAATTCTCAATTTAAGTTAATTTTAAACGATGCATTGGAATAAAATAAAAAATGTAGTAGATACCTTGGCAAGCTTGATTTTAAAAATAAATGTTTAAATGGTGTTAAAAGCATTTTTAAATGGTCATTTTTCTTTCAATAACTTAACCTGTGAGTGATAAACTATTGCTTTCAGGTCTATAACTATTTATTAATTTTCTTGAATTCTTTCGCAATCTTTGAAGAAATTTGTATAGGTTCTAAAAATATTTAAATAGATTTGAATAATTTAAAAGTATTCCAAAGGATTTTTAAGACTCTAATGTATTTTGAAAAATTCCAAAGAATTTTCGAGAGCTTTAAAAAGTTTTTATGGATTTCAAAAGATTTCAAAGGATTCGAAATATTTTTTAGTATTCTAACAGTTCCCAAGGAACTTTGAACAGATTTCAATAATATGAAGGTATTCGAAACGAACTTAAAGATTTAAGAATATTTCTAAAGCTTCCAAGGAATTTTAGGGAACTTGCAAATTTGTGATGGATTTCAAAAGTTGTCAATGGATTAAAAATATTCTAGATTATTTAAAAAAATTCTAAGGTATTTTAAAAAAATGTACAAAATTTTAATCAATTTTCAAGGATTGGACTGATTTATTAAATAATTTCCTAAAATTTAGGAGGATATGATATTTCTATCATTCAATTCAATCTTTTTTTTAAATCATAAAAAACGTTTGTAAGCATTTATCTGTATTATCCATTGTATTTACTTATTTCAAAAAAGTCCGCGCTTTTCGGTACTGGCCATCTATCGGATATGAACAAACTAAAAGGAACCCTTAAAAAGAGTTCTATTGAAGTATTAGCTCTAAAGGATGCCAACTTTTACTTAAGCCGCAAAATTACCGAACCCCTATTTCTTTTCTGTAAGAAATGTTGTTTTTTAATTCAAAAAAATATTGTCTTCAGTGTATGAAAACAAAATTAAAGTACTAGCTAACTATTTGCTAACTCTGAGTATAAAATTGTCTATAGCAGGTTACTTTCCAAGTACAGAATCTCGAATCCGATAACCATTGCGATTCTGTCTTCGTGTTTACACGGTGTCTAACGGTTGGATGGAAGCGCGAAAAGGAGGTTTTGATCTACGAAGTCTTATCGACTTCTTTTGTCGCACAGAAAGCTTTGAAGAAAGGCTTTCGAAAGGTGGAGACTGGAGAGGAACGATTCGTTAGATCGAGAAGTCGTTCGTGGTGGAGTAACGAGGTCACCTAAAGGTGCCTCAAGGCGAACAGCAAAGACGACAACGAGTGATCAATGAGCGGTCGCCCAAAGAGGACAATGTTTCCCATAATAGACAGATTCTTTCTCTAGTTCACCCTTCACTCTCTTAAACTGAACTAGTGAAATCTTCACTGGTTGAATCAGTATTTTGACTTGTCACTGGTGAACCAGTGGTTTTCCGATTTTGACTGGGTCAACCAGTACGTGGCTCAACTAAAGCAGTAGCTGAAATATACTAGTAGCGCCAAATGATAGATGCAATCAGTGGTCATATCAGCCGTAATTTGTTCTTGTGGATTTATGATTTTTGATAGATAATGCAAAGGTTAGTAAAAAAGTGATGAATGCTAATTGTCATCGTAACTAATCAGCTGACGGATGAAAACGCGTGCGATGAATTACTGGTACTGGGTACCAAGTGAATTTCACTGGTTATACCAGTGACGGAATTCCACTCACATCATCAGTGAGATTTAACTAGGTTGTTTTAAAAAAGCACTCTTCAATTTCTGATTACATTTAGGGACTGTCCATAAATTACGTAGCAGCTTTTTTTTGGGGGGGGGGGGCAAATTGGTGCTGTTACATAATAATTTTTTCAACTCAACCCTATAGAAAATCCATGTATCCAAAATTATAGTATTTAAAGTTTAGTTATTGCAATAAAAAATTGCAATAACGTTATAAAGACTTCAATCTTAGGGTGCTCCTTATTTTCGAACCTTTCCAATGTCGAGGATTTGATAAAAAATAATATTAAAAGATTCCAAATAATTGAAATATATTTTAATAATTTGAAAATATTTCAAGAGATTTCAAAGGATTTAAAAAATTTTAGGATCTTTGAAAAGATGCCACGGAATCGTGAAGAGCCTTAAAAAAATTTCAAAGCATTTTAAGAGATTTGAAATAATTTAGGATATTTTAAAGTATTCCAACAAATTTTCATGAGATTTAAAAAATTTCAAACAATTTCTAATCATGTTAATGATTTTAAGAGTTCCAAGAAAATTTCATGTGATTTTAAAGAATTTCCGAGAAGTTTGGAAGATTTGGATTTGGAAGTATTTTATGGGACTTCTTAGGTATAAAAAGGAGATGGAAAGAAAATTCTAAGGGATTCTTAACGGATTTCAAGGGAGTTTATCAGATTTCCGCGAATTTAATTAATTTTAAGAAATTTTTGAAGGCTATTACTAAGATATTTTAATTCATTTTCCAGGATCTCGAATATTTCCAGGGATTTCAAGGAATTTTAAGGACTATATCAATTTTCAACCAAAAATGTAACAGCTACTTTTCGATAAAATAATTAATTTTTACCAAAAAAATAATAAATTTTCTAAACAATAGTTACATTTTCAACGATAGAGATGAGTTTTCAACTACAATAATGAGTCATTAATGAAAAAAATCAATTTTTAAGAAAGTATATTAACTTTCAACCAAGAAGTTGAATTTTGAAAAAAAAAACACATTTTCAAAAAAATAGTTACATTTCCAACCAAACAGATGAATTTCCAACTAAAATAATGATTTAATAACCAAAATATTGAATTTTTACCTAAGAAGTCCAGCTTTCAATCAAGTAGAAAAATTTTAAATAAAAAAAGATGGAATTATGAAGGAAAAACGTAATAGTTAATATTTCAAACAAAAAAGATTCAAATTTTAAATAAAAACCCTGTTGATACTTCACCAAAAAAATGTTTTAATTTTTAAACAAAAAACAATGGAATTCCACCAATACAATTTTTTAACAAAACAGTTGATTCCTCCATCAAATAGTTCAATTATTAACTAAAAAAGATATATGTTTAAACAAAAATGGAATAGTTTAATTTTCAATAACAAAAACTAATTATCAACAACAACAAAAAAGCGAAATTTGAACAAAATAGTTCAATTTTCAACAAGAAGATTTATTTTCTACCAATAAAGACACATTGAACTAATCAGTAACATCCACCAAACGAATCAGTAATTTTGATTGATCTTCATTGGTTATTTTTCATTGATTATTTCAGAGATTTTGAATGACTGAAAATCAGTAATTTCAAGTGGATATTTGATTCAGTCAGCAAAGATTTATAATTACAAAAGAGCCAAATAAATATTAGAGTTCATCACATTTATCTTAAATTTGTAAATGAGACTCGTGGGAATGCAAGGGTTATTTCAATAAAGCTTGAGATTTGATTAAAAGTATCTTTACTGAAGAAAATAGCTAAAAATAGCTTACAATATTTACAAACTGGGGCAAACTGCAAAGCGTTTTTATAAATGTTACTTTTTGAAAAAAATCTGACGAAAGAATTTAAGTAAATACTTTTCAACATTTATTTGCTTATACTATCCAAATTACCTTTCGAATTTCAGTATTTATTTATTCCAAAAATATTTTGAAATTTCGGATACTGCGAATAAATAATCAAAGATTTTATTAATTACAATTTGTTGAAAATGGAAGGCATTCTATGCGTATATTATAAATGATTCCAAAATTATCATTCTTGATATAATTAAAATTAAATCCTCTTTGAATTCCAAACTTATTTTATCAAATAAAATCCAATCAAAATCATTAATTACATATAATATAATTGAAGAGTGGCATATTTCATTCATTTTTTTATTTTTAGCAATAAATATGTCATACTGTGATATTGCGATCTTCGATTTTTATTTTTTCAAAAAAGAAGATCAAACATTTTTTAATCTTATTCAACATGCCTTTGCGTCGGTGGCAAGTTTTTATTTTTGCATAGGTTTAAAATACGATTTTTAATCGCTATCCAAACCCGATTTTGAAAACCCATGAAATTTTAATCTCAAAATTCTCTTTCAGCTTGCTCCAAATTGGCTAATTTTTTGTATCAGACTTTGTTGACCCATATTTTTACCTAGTTAATATCTCTGGAGCATGTTTTTCTTAATTTCGTCAACTTAAAATTCATTTTTTTTTGCAATTCGGAGCCGAGCCTGCTTCAATTTCATGTTAGTGTCACTTTCAGATTGCGAACTTCCACATCCATTTCCTCGAACCTGGATAACTTTTGTTGATCAAACTTTTTTTGCTCTCAATTGAGCACTACTGCAGCTCGTGAGTGGGCGTTTGTTTCATCTCGAAATGGTGATTTCAATTTAACAGAATGTTCTTTCGAAAAATTCCCATTTCGTTCGTTATCTAGTTCTGGAGAGCCACTCTTTAATTATATTATATCGAAATTATTCGAAGCCTTTGAAGTATTTCTTTTAGAAAATCCGAATTCAGGAATTTGAATTATGTCCATGTGAGAGAAGCTTCCAC
>CAKNWT010266949.1:0-11468 GCA_932066315.1 Andricus coriarius
GAATTTTCAGAATAAAGCAGACTTTGTCTGCTTCTTTCGGCAAGCAGTTCCTCCCGATAAATTTCTTCTAATTTCTTTTCTTGCAAATCTCGGCAAGACCTAGTTTGAAGAGAAATTGTAGGAAAAAGCAGAGCTTCCCTGCATTCGTCTGCAAATGTTTCTTTCTACATGGTACTTTTTCCTGCAAATCTCCGTCACACCTAATTTACAGAGAACTGGCAGAAGATAGACAGAGAAATGCTGAGATTCTCTGCATTTCGCTGCAAACAATTTTTCTCTGCATACTAATTTTCACGCAAATATCCGTGAGACCAAATTAGCAGAGAAATTGCGGAGTTTTGCAGATTAAAGAAGGAAGATTTATCTGCATTTATCTGCAAACGTGATTGCAGAAAGGCCGCGGAGAAAATACAGGAAGATTTTTCCACCAGGGATTATAAGCGCATTATGAGATAAATAAAGGCTGAAACAGTTTCTCGAAATAAAAACCCACACCCGGTTCGAAATCATTTGGGTGCAATGCACCCAAATGAACTACCAACTAAAAAATCATTATTGGCCTATAATGATTTTTCTATAATGAATTTCCTATATTTTTTTCAGTATAAATTATTCATTTATTTTTCATAGTCTAATTAAAAAAAATACTACAATTCAACCAAAAGCAGTAACATTTTAAACACAGTAGAAAATGTTTTTAAAATAACATATTTTTAATATATGCATGTATCTGAATTCAACATATATTATAATTTAGTTTAAAATAATCAACAAAGCTTAGTAAATGCAATACTCATGCACTGAAAAAAGGTTACTTGTACCAAGTGAATTTTGTTTGGTTAAAGTAAATGAAAGTCCTGATTATTTGCATAACTTTAAATTGAAAAAATAATTTACTTCTGCCAAATAAATTCTAATAGGATTAAGTTGACATAGTTTGATTCAAAGTACGACCTATTTGTCGGAGGGTGATATTTTTTTGAATCAGAGAAATATTTATTGAAAACAAAAATGTAAATTTTAATCCAAATGAATGACTCATTCTTCCAAATTAATGTGCCGTGAACGGGAAGGAATATGTCTTTGAACAGTGAAAATGCCAGTTGATGGAAAGAAATAAATATCTTAATGTCAAGTAAATGTTTAGTTTGCTTAAAAAAATATTTTCCCACATCAAATTCTTGAATATTCAAAGCAAAAAAAACAGTCCCACTGATACAAATAAATATTTATTTGGCCTAAAACATGCGCGAGTGCAATACAGTAATTCGTTGATCAATTATAATATATATTTTCCTACATTAAATAAATACTAATTTAATGGTGGAAAGCAACTCATTGCTTGATACAAATTGATAAATGTACTCAGGATTGTATATAATAATTTAAAAAAGGTAAACTTGATGTAGCCTGCCCCAATTTAAAAACATCGCCTTCTGATTGTTTCAACAAAATGAAGAAGAATAAGATTTTTTTACAATCTTTAAATAACAATGAATCAATGGACACAAAATTAATTATATACATTATCTTTACTATTTTTGAACAGAGTACTGTTTTTGATTCTCAACTTTATTTATCGGTTGTATATTTTTCTTATTTTCCATAGAAAATTGCAATTATTCAGCAAAGTTGAAAAACATGAACATGAAAAACGTGAAAATACAACAATTTAATAAAACGACCCGATAGTGTAACATTTGTTATTCTATTGAAACAGTATGATGGCCATATTGAGAAATTCTTAAGTAATTTTCAACAAAAAATAGTTCAATTTTCAACCAAAGAGGTGAATCATACAATTACACTCAACTCCCGATAAAAGAACCCCCTGTTCACGAATTCCTAGAACTGCTGGCCCCCGCAGTTTCGTGGTTTGAGAGAACCCATTGGTCGAGAGAGGCTTGCTCACTCATGCGTGACGAAACAGCGCGGATATTGTGTAATATTATGTATTCCAATTAGAAATGAGTTGCACGGCCCTGAAACTGTTTCCATTTGGACTCCCCTAATTAAGGATCAAGGACAATGCAAGCCATGCCCGAAACCGTTCTTCAATCGGGAGTTGAGTGTAAAATAATTTTTTTAACAAAGTGCTTCAACTTTCATCCAAGTAGTTGGATTTTCAACAAAGAAGTTAATTTACAACCAAATGCTCGAATTTTCAACTGAAATTCTGATTCTTCAACCAAAAGAAAAATTAATTTTTCCAGATATGACGTTGACGAATCGAAAATTTAACCTGGGAAGGTCACGGCAAGGTCAAACAACGTACAGCAGGATGACTCGACTGGCATGCATTTTTGAAGAAAATGTCCAGCGCAAGAGTTGTAGCATTTGCGGCCCCCGATCGACTGGTGACCTTGACCTTGACTTTGACCAGGACCTTCACCAGGACATTTTCTTCTGAAATGCATGCCAGTCGAGGCATCCTGCTGTACCTTGTTTGACCTTGCCATGACCTTCCCAGGTCAAATTTACGATTGGTCAATGTCACATCTGGACGTAAAATTCTCCGCTCTCTCAGTTCCCGGGGTCAAAAATAGGGGTTTCGATTTGAAAAAATCAATTTGGCCTTGAAATTACCATGAAGGTCATGGTCAAGATCAAAATAAAGATCAACATTAAATTCCACGTTGAAAGTCACTCCAAGAATGACCTTGACCCATTTGAATAATATTTTATCCGGACAGTCATTTAGGTGTTTCCAGACTTTTTGAAATATTTTTTGTATTTAAAACTAAAAGAAAAATCGATAACCATGCTCTTTAGAGCTTTGAGTCAAGCTCTAACTTGGTTCAACCTAAACGAAGTTTGAGTTTCGGATTGTTCAGTACGCCCTTACAAATATTATGTTAGTTTTCATTTATCATTACTTTTTAACTTTACAGCTAGCCCGAGCAATAACTAAGGATGTGGAATTGTATGACTTAGAAGACCAACTTAATGACGATCTATACAAACTTGTGACATCAAAACAGACCGAATTTAAGGTCAGTTTGTGAAAATAATTTTGATTTTTTTTCCATAATTTGAGAAAAGGATAAAGTCGACTCGGCCGGCTTACAATTTTTGAGCTGTTGTAAGCATTAATGTAAAAATTCAGTAATGAATGTGTTCTCAATGAATTTATTGTAATGTATATGAACCCGATGTGCTGACTGTGAAAAACGAGACAATATTTATTGAAGCCACAGTGTTGCAATCGGTTAATGCGCTCATTCACAAAAAATCGCTTATGGTTCAAATCCGAACTGAGGTAGACTTCTTCCTGTTCAAAAAGAAATCTGTATCAACAAATCGAAAAAATTTGGCATTGAAAAAATTGAGATCGAAATAATTTATTATTCACTTGGTCAACAAAAAACCTTTTACCAATAAATTAAAAATTTATTGGTACTTTATTAAAAATAAGTATAAATTTCGAATATTCCGAAGATTAACAAATTTTTATATTCATCTTTCTTTGTTACTCAGGTAGCGCTTAAAGGTACAACAAAGAAAAAAGAAACTGCTGCTTGCGAGAACGAGTTTAATAAAAAAAGTCGCAGATTTTGTTGTGAACTCAGTTGCGCAATATTCGAAATGTCAGGATACTGGCAGACAGACGAATAGCCTTACGGTAAGTAGAAAATATTAGTTTCTTAAATATAATAAGCATTTATTCAACGTAAGACGAAAACAATTAGAAAGTAAGTTTCACATTAGATATACGACATTAATAAAATATGGGATGTTAATAAGATCTTAAAAATATATAAGGCTCGATAATGATTAATTTGAAGTAAGGTAAAGTAAAAACAATATTAAAATTCTCAAAGTATAATCAAATAAGTTGTCAAAAGTTGTTATTTTTAGCCCGTCCGTCCATCCATACGAGGCTAAAACAGGATTTTGTAAGCCCTTTCTCATAAATCTTGCATACGATTTTTCCTACCCTTATCATCCATTTTGACCGCAAGCAGGTTTACAACAAAAGACACAAAAAAAAGCTTCCATCTACTGAAACAATATTTATGGTGATATGATTATTCTACTGAAAGTGGCGGCTAGTTGAACGACTTCATTATATGTTTAATATAATTTTTTTCAATTTCGGAAATTTCTTTGAATACTTTTGTACATAATTGTAAACTTTTGGGCATCAACTCGTATAGAATAATTATATTAAAAGGAAGAAATTTTATAATAGGGTTAGTAGGGTATGCAGAAAACTCAGAACTTGAAGTTCAGACGAGTCGAGTCGAAGTGAATTCGATTGATTCAAGCTGGTTCGAATGAAATTCGGGTTCAAACATTCTGAAAAGAAAAGATCAAAAGTTTATGCGCACTCAAACAGTGGCAATCTATTGGAAGAGTTTCGGGCTACTTGAAAGTTTCGAGTTATAAAAAAAAATTATAAAAAATGTCGAATATTTTCATTTTTACCCCAAATTTCTGTTCAGCCATCCGAAAGCCCTTCTATAATGTTATTTCCTTAAAGGTGAAAGTATTGACCTCACGGGTGGCTCGAAACACTTGGATAATTCGAAACATTCGAAAACTTGAAGCTGTTTTGGCTCTCAAAACTTTCAAATATGTAGGTTGAGAGGTCGAGTCAGCTGGAATTCGAAATGACTCAAACAAAGCCGGTTCAACTCTACTCGAAGTTTCGAGTTTTTCTGCATACCTCTAAAATGCGGTTATACAATACGATCTTTCAACATAAATATTATTATTCTTTTATTTGTTTACAGAAAGCTTTATCGATTTCTGTGGATTGCGATAAAAAATATTTTCAATCTTCGCGAGCTGTGCTGGATTCGTATGTGAGTCAAGCCAAGACATGCTTGGGTAAGGAGGGAAAGCCCAAGGGTAAATCCGAGGTAAAACCTAAGGGGAAAAAAGAGGCAAAACATGAGGGAAACCCCGAGGGACAACACTAGGTAAAACCCGAGGAAAAACCACGCAAGTAGGCTAAGGTGGCTTTTTTTGTATAACATGTTTACATCACGTGTGACATTGTAACAATTATTTTGTTGTTTTCCGCAGCAATTTCTTCGTTTCCATACATGTATTGTTTAATTTTATGTTGCGTTTCTGGATCTAAGACTCGCCGTTCTGATTCCCAGTGACGTACATACAGTGGCGGACTGACCATAGCTTGAGATGAGTACAAAAATAAAAGAAAATAAATAGCATGTTTTCAACAAAATAAATCAGCTTAAATTTTTGAAAGATCCATTTACGCCTAAATGAGGGCTCCACCCCATTCCGCCACTAGTGACGTATGCGACGCGTGCTAGCTTCTTGTCATCGATGCCGTAACTTATGATTTTGAGTTTGAAAGGGGAATAGAAAAAAAGAATAAAATGTTCAACGCCAGCCACATAAAATTTCATTATAAGTCATAAAATAAACGGTAACAGGGAAAGGGAGTGCAGGAAGGATGATAGCACATGAAAAGATTTTTGAACGATGATATAAAAATAAATATTTATGAATAATAGTACCGAATTTGTGGCAATATCGCAAATTAATATAAAACTAAGAAGGTATCTAGAAAGTCCACCTTATTCGCTCATTTTTTTATTTGTTAACATTGTAATACAGTTCTAATATTCGATTTTATGTTTTCATTTTATTGTCCGAGAATAGTTGTTCTTTTTTAAAATATTAAGTCCAAGTAAATGCGAGTGCTTTTTATTTTACCTAAATCCGGCTGCAGACGGTAGGGAACTTAGGGGTGGTGCATAAATTACGTAACACTTTTTTAGGGGGAGGGGGGTGTCTAGCTTAGTGTTACATAATGGTGAAAAATTACAAGGAAAAGTCGGAAAAAGCGTTACATAGGGGGGTGGGGGGGGGGGGTCCGAAATGGTCGGAAAATTGCGTTACGTAATTTATGCACGATCCTTGAGTATAATATATGATAAGACTTTTCTATAGAGGAAAGGTGTCCACAGTTGTTCCGTGTGCGCATGGAGTCCGAAGGAATTTTACTCCTGAATTCAGACTAGAGTATTGAACGTCTATAAATATCCAAATTTAAACATTTATGATACCCAGTGGTCACCTTTCCCTTATGTAAACGTAAATAAGGGATGCAAATATTAATATTAAAATGATATAACAGCTCTTGTATTAATATTAATAACCGATTTCAAAAAATTGAACTGATTGAGTGACTTTCTTATTTCTAGTAACTCGAAATTTTTTCCATTGTAATCGAACCAATCTTAACCTCGCCCCATAACGCATCCTCCAGGAAATGGAAGAATTAAGTGTTGAAAAGTGTCAGACAATTTTCGCAAACCATTATTTTCGACTGCAAAATGTATATAAACACAAATATCTATATAATTTTAAATAATATTTGATATCAATAAGAAAAATTATTAAAAAATAAAATTGTGAAAATTATTATACATACATATGCTTAAATATAAATTTATTTTTGCATATTTTACTAAATTCTAATAGTTCCTTAATTCAATTCAAACATTTAAAAGTGGTATCCTATTAAATATGTTTTCCTACACAGATTTAATTCATCAAATTTTCTATTTTGAATAATAACCGACCGTCCCAGTGACGTACATACAGTGGTGGACTGGCCATATGTTGAGATTTAAAAAAAATACAAGGAAAGAAACAGTATATTTTCAAAAAAATCAGCAAAAAACTTTCAAAAGTTCCATTTTCGCCTGAATAAGGGTGTTAATCCGAACCGTCACTATTAACCTATCAATCACGTTACGTATGATTTTGAGTTTGAAAGGGAAATAGAGAAAAAGAATAAAATGTTCACTGCCGACCACAAAAGATTTAATTATAAAGTATCCAATAAACGGTGACAGGGGAAGGAAGTGGAGAAAGGGTGAATGTATACTGAAAAAGAATGATGGAGCGTAATATAAAAAGAAATATTCATAAATAATAATATCAAATTTGTGGCAATATCTCATATTAACACAAAGCTAAGATGGTATCTGGAAAGTCCACCTTAATCGATCTTAGTATTTTTATTTGTTAACATTGTACTATAATTCGAATATTCGATTTTATGTTTTCATTTTATTGACCGAGAGTGGTTGTTGGGAAAAGTTCTCTACAGTTTTCTTCCCCCTTGGCCAAATATCAAAGCAAACGCGAGTCCTTTTTATCTAAATCCGGCTGCAGACGGTCGGAGCCTTGTATAATGACGCGAATTTTCTATAGGGAGAATGTGTCCACAGTTATTCCGTGTCCACGCACAGAAAGTCAGAAGGAGTACCTATATAAAATTATTCGATAAAATGCGTTATAATTAATGAACAATCAATATGCATAACAGGGTTTTCGTTCCTAAATTGAGACTGGATTAGTGCCCTAGCGAGCCGAATGAACGGAACGGATACGCTACAGCGTATCCTTATAGTATCCGCATCGTATCCTCTCCGTATCATGCAAGAAAAACTCATTAGAAAAGGAAGATGAACATTTAACTTGTTGAAATTCGGATTCTACGTGAAATTTTGCGTTAGAAGGTCGCGGAGTAATTGCAATAGATTTTCTTGCAACGATAAAAACTTAAAAAAAAAATATAATACCTATCGATAACGTGGGCTAAAGGCGACTTCAAGCGTCCATAATCAAGCATCTAGAATCGTTTAAGCAGTACTGCTTAAACGATTATGGATGCGCTTGAAGTCGCCTTCAGCCCACGTTGTCGATAAGTATTATATTTTTTTAGAGTTTTTGTTCAAGAAAAACTATTGCTATTACTCCGTGACCTTCTAACGCAAAATTTCCCGTAGAATCCGAATTTCAACAAGTTAAATGTTCATCTTCCTTTTCTAATGAGTTTTTCTTGCATATGATACGGAGAGGATACGATGTGGATACTATAAGGGTACGCTGTAGCGTATCCGTTCCGTTCATTCGGGCCGCTAGGGTGAACTTCTATAAATATGAGTTTACACTTTTCTGACTCCCTGTGGCTACTTTCCCCCCATGTTGATGTCCAAAAAGGATAAAAATACGTATAATTATAATAATAACAGTGGATAATAAAGATTTAACAAAATTTAATTTGTTATATTCATTTCCAATGTCCAGCAGCTCAAAACCTTTTTCCTGTGTTATCCAACCAAACTTATCCTCCTCGGAACGCATACTCAAGGTCCGCATAATCATATGTTCTATACATTTATTTTCGAGGAGAAAAGCGACTTTAAACAAAATTTACCCCACCCCCCCTCCCAGGAGACATAGGGGGGGGGGGGGTCGAATCGAAAAAAAAATTCGAATAAAACTTACGTATTTCATGAAGGAGAATCTAAATATGTGAAAAAAAATTAGGGTTCCTATTTGAAATTACAAAGTTACCCCCCTTCTGCCTCCTGAGGGGGGGTCAATTTGCTTAAAGTCGCTTTTGCCTCTCGAAAATAAAAAGTTTTCATTTCGGATTTTGATGTCTCAAGTTAAAAAAAACACCCTGTATACGTAGCTATTAATTCGTAATATATGAATATATTTATATATTAATATCGAGCACTCTTTTCTCTACAGGATTTATCATACCCTGAAAATTTTCCGATTTTCTTCGATGATGGCTCAAATTAAATATCTTGGCATGTTTTTTGTGCTTAGAGGTTGAAAAATATTAAAAATGAGACATTTTCCTTTTTTAGACTACTGTGCTGGAATCTTTTCCTTTGATTTAATTGTCTTGGAAGATGACTCAAATTAAAGCATTTGGCATATCGGAGCAAACTATAAAATTACATTCGCTATTTCTTACTGATGTTCTTTTGTTATCCAACATTGAAATAAAAGAAAAAAAGGAAAGGGTAAGCATGGCAAATGGGCCCGCTCTCGTATCAAGCTTAAATTTATGTCAAATGTTCATCCTGAAGTAGCAAAAACTACCAAGAATTTTAACCTTTAAATTTCATTTTTTTTTTAAGTTTCTGAGGGGGAAAGAAAAATAAAAAAAGAGTTTCTTCTCGAAAATCGCTTGAAAGATTTTTATGAACGAAATATATGTTGTGGAGATCGATAATTACCAAAAAATTCAAGAGAATTTTATGGCCAAAATAACAGGTAAAAAAATGTATAAATTTTTTGATAATTTTTTTCAAGGTGATGTTTTTGACGTGAGACAACCATCTGTTTACAAAAAAATCTTTACACCCTCTAGATTAACATACTTTTTCCCCGAACTGATCAGAGTGGTGCGCCGTAGTTAAAAAAAAAAATATTAAATAATTTTCGTGTTGCCACATGAAAACCTCACATGACAAATCCATTGCGATATGCTGTAATAGATAGTAAAAAGTCAAAACACACAAAAAGAAATAGATATATTTTTAAAATGACAGTCTACCTATTTTGGCAATTGGTCCAATTGTTGCCGAGAGTCAGATTAAAAATGTACGTGTGAACTAGTTTCAACACCACCCGAGAGGTACTGCACGTGGAGCGTTTTTTTTATTGATTACTGTCTTGCGTTTTCTACAAACAATAAAATTTGAGTTTTATTTAAATAGATAACAGCATTCTAAGGCATTACAAAACCCTAAAGAACATTAAAATCTTATTTTAATAAAATGTGGTACCAAAGACAAATCATATCATTGAGAGGAAGAGGACTAAGCAGTGTATTCACTGTTTGTGGCAAATAGATGCGAAAGTTTATTTGCGCTTGCGTTGGGGAGCGGGCTTATTGGTCGCAGTTCACGCCCAATCGAAAATAAGTAATAAAAACAATTTAGGTAATTAAATAAAACAATTATTACAAATCGCACAAAAATGCGCACCAACTGCGACCAATGAGTTCGCTTCTCCGATATAAGCGCAAAGAAAAGTTCGCCAACAATGGGATCACTGTTGCACTATGAGGGGTGACGGACAACTTAGCACGTAGCAACTTTGCACGTGCCCAACTGTGCACGTCGATGGCCGGACGGACAACTGTGCACGTCCATCTGTGCACGTCCAAGTCCACAGGAGCCCATCTGGGCACGTCGAAATTTCGACGTGTACAGTTGTCCAATTACCATCTGTGCACGTGCACAGTTGTCCAAGTGACAACTGTACAAGTGTACACGTAAAAATCTTGACGTGCACAGATGGACACCTGTGTACTTATATGTGCACAGATGTCACATTCCTAACGGTGCACGTGCACAGATGTCACTTGCCCAACTGTGCACGCGCACAGATGTCACTTGTCCAACTTTGCACGAGCACAGACGTCCTTTGCCCAACTGTGCACGTGCACAGATGGTCCTTGCCCAACTGTGCACGTCCACAGATGGAACTTGCCTAACTGTGCACGTTTATCTCCTTACGTAAGGGTTTATACGAGGGTGGTCCTTTATATCTACGTATAATAAATTTTTAGCATTTAAAAGTATTAAATCCTCGTATAATGGAGCGCACTAACTTTTTTTTTTAAGTTTGTTTAAAAATATTTTACAGATTATTTTTATGAAAATATTCATACCGAATTATTATAATTATACGAATTCAAGGAATTCAGAGAATTCGAGGAAGTCCGAGAATTCAAGGTATTCAGAGAATTGAAAGAATTTACAGAATTGTAGGTATTCAGCAAATCCAAGGCATTCAGCGAATTCAATGAATTCCACGAATTGAAGGAATTTAGGGCATTCAGAGAATTCAACGAATTCAGGTAATTCGGAGAATGGAAGGAATTTAAGGAAATAAGATACGTCAAGGAACTCAGATATTTAATGAATTCAGAGAATTCAAAGAAATCAGAGAATTCAAGGAATTCAGAGAAATTCAGAGAATTCAACGAATGCAGGTAATGCCGAGAATGCAAGGAATTTAAGGAATTAAGATGAGTCAAGGAATTCAGATGATTCAATGAATTCAGAAAATTCAAGGAATTCAGAGAATTCAAGGAATTTAGAGAATTCCATGAATTTAGACAATTCAAGGAATTCAGAGAATTCAGAGAAATCAATTAATTCAGAGAATTCAAGGAATTCAGAGAATTCAAGGAATTCAGAGAATTCAAGGAATTCAGAGAATTCAATGAATTCATTGAATTCACTGAATGCATCGAATTTGCTGAATCTCTTGAATTCTCTGAATTGCTTGAATTCTCTGAATCGCTTGGATTCTATGAATCCCTTGAATTCTCTGAATTCTTTGAATTCTCTAAATGCCTCGAATTCTCTAAATTCCTTGAATTCTCTAAATTTTTTGAATTCTCTGAATTCCTATCGAGGGCGCAAAGAAGGCTATTTTGACTCGTCAAAATAGCCGTACGACCTTGATACACACTAAACTGTATGTATATGCGTAGCGGGCCAAATGTTTTATATCGCGGGCGTAAAGTTTCATGTAGCAGGCGTAAAATTTCATGTCGGCCCGGCGGCGGAGTACTCAGGTGCGAACGTCACTGGGCTGGAAGCGGCCATATTATGCCTATTTCACGTGCATGCAGTGGCACGTTTTCAAAGGGGGTCGGA
>CAKNWT010266960.1:2408-13884 GCA_932066315.1 Andricus coriarius
CATGACAAATTCAGTTTTCTATCATCCAAAATGGTGTATTTTACCTGAGGTTTAATTAATCAAATTTTTTGATCAATTTTCCAATACCTACATTGTAGTAGTTCTTAATAAAGGGGGAATTCCCTTAAAGATTAGTGTTTCAAAACATTTTAAAAATTCTTAAAAAATTCAAAGAAATCCGCAATACCATAATCGTATCTAATTTTTACAACGAATTTTCGGTTTTAATTTATATAAAAAATGTAAAACATATAAGTTAAAACCAGTAGTTATGAGATTAAAAACAAACTGATAACATTCCCTTAGAAGATAGAACGCCTAATATATTATAAACATAAAGATAACGCGTGGGAGATAATAAAGAGAGGGATAAGTCGTAAACTAAAGAAACTAAGATGTGTGTTGAAATGCTGGGAAAAATTTTAATCTGCATGAGTTTTAGTTTCCTTTCACTTGGTGCAAGAATTTCAGAACTTCTCATATATAGTATATTGTACCGATGCCACTTCGATAGTCTGCATTATAGGTATGTATAACCTATATTTTACATCTCAAATGCAATAACGCCTCCTTGTTGTGAATATTATACAAAATATCAGCAAAAACAAACTTTTATTTTTATTATTCCAATTCACAGGGTGTAAAGTGTACTTTGATAGCATACAGAATCTACCTGGTTGCTTTGCGGTTTCGTTCCATTTCTACTATCAAATTATTTCGTGCTACAGGTGCTTCGGAATACGGATCAATTGCCAAGACACAAAAGAAGCGTGTGATCTCGTTTTTCCATCAGAGAGCAAATTAGCTTCTCAGGGCTTCAATTTACTGAATTTCATATGAGTTGCAATTGCTGCATAAAATACATAAATAAATTTGTTTTTATAATTAATATAAAAACTTTCTAGCTATCATTTCTAATTTTCATAGGCCTCATTCTATTAATTATGGTTTATACACATATTAGGGTGCCAATTTAAAAATAATTTTACTATAATAAGCTTACTTTAATTTTTGAAGAGAGTTTCAAGTTTTACTTTACATCTATATAAAATGGAAGAAACAACAACGCCATATACAATGGGGTGAGAAGAAATGAAAATCGCTTGCGAACTGCACAACTCTTTATAAAAGGATCTTTATTTATGTATATTTTCAATTTAATAACTTACTTATATAGTTTGGAAAGTCTGTTTCTGTTAATTATGAAAGCAGAGAGAACCTTTCTCAGTGGAATTTTATTGTATGCGGTGTATACCATAGATTGAATAGAGATATACATCTTGTGTGTATAAAGACACATTTCATTATAAATAGATTTTCACGGCTTTTCTTATAAGATACACAAAGAATTCGAACTGGTAACCAAACAATAGCCTTTCACTTCTACGCATGCGGATACGCCTTGCGACCCACGCTGAAATCAGAACACAAGCAAGGAAGCGATAGAACTAATGAATTTACAGAAATTATTACCTCCCCCTCATTAAATGATATATGTTCTATACGCTTGCCCACTGAGCTTTAAGTATTATCCAGATGATTTATTTCACGCATTTTTATCAGACATAAGGTATTACACTAACGAGGTTAATTGTATATGTTATAGGTTAATTGCGGCAATTAAAATTTATAAGAAGTAATGCGAGATATATGAATTGCAGAATTCTATATTCACGCGAACTTTTATAATTGTGTATAATATATTTTTAGTAAAAAAAAGTGTTTAATTTTGGTAATGGCAAGTGAAGAATCAGCATGCATGAAGATTGTAACGGACTTATGGAAGAAGGGGTGAAGATTTTGGATCTAAATTTCCATACAATGGCGGGAAAGGGGAGGGTGAACCGCCGAACCGTCAAGTTACAAGATATCCGGTCGATGAACGTATGATAAGAATTGTACGTCTCGTGGTTGAAAAGTGGCGAAAGAACCTTCTACAACTGATTAAGGCTTATGTCGCAATACTCACCAACAGGAAGTACCTGTACAGTTATAAGGGATAACAAAACATTCTGCAAATGGGAAAAAACCAAAGCAAATAAAAATAAAGTGAAAAGGAACAAAGAACCTCTTTAATCCATGATGTGCATCCATTATGACAAAGAAGAAATCAAGAGGGGTTGACCATTCGACTTTTGAGTGCACAACTGTACATACATCAGATTTCAAGATTTACAATATTTCACAGTGATTTAAAAGATGCTAATGATTTCACGAAAGGTTGTACACTATATATTTTAAGATTTATCATCAAACCCTCGAGAAAACTCATGGAATTTAGCGCGGACATGAACATGTTTTAAGAGGAATCTGTATCTGTCAAAATCCTTATATGATTATTATGCTTACATGTGGGCGTCGTTTTAGTTTAGGAGATGATATTCGGGTTTTTCCAAGTTGAGATCAAAATTATACTTTTTGGGTTTGAGTGGGGGATGATACTGGGACTTATAGTATATTAATTGAGACTAGGCTCATATCCAGATAGTAACCGGAAATACGTATACTTCATGTTCGAAAAAAATATAACATGTCTACTTCCCGTGCAGAAATCGCCCGATTTAGTACGTGATACCGATCTGGCCCCGATCGGGATTCCCGATCTGGCCCTGATCGGTAGAACTCTGTGGCCCATACTTGGGCCAGGCCGGGCCAGACCGATTTCCTACTGAAGCGCCACCTCCATGCGCTCACAGAATTAGTGCTGGTCATTGTTTTAAGACAGTGCTGTGAAATTCGAATATTACTCCTTTATAATATTCTGTTGATTATTGAAAATGCCTCATGCGAGTACGCCACGTGTTCGGAGGTACCGAGCACTAGCCAGTATAACTCGAAACCTGCGTGAGGAAGATGAAAGTAAGTAATTACGATCTGCTGCTCATTGAAACCTAACCTCAAATAAATTAATCATCAATTAAATTGTCTTTTCAATAAACATAAATAAAATTATTATAGATGGTAATGTAAGTGATCCGGAAGTGAATATTTTTCAACCCGTTCAATTGATGAATGTGGACGAGCCGGGAAATTTGGATCGACTTGAAAATCAATTTTCGGCTGACATCAACGCAGATTCAGAATTCTAAGCAACATTGGAACAATTATTGGAAATTCCAAAGATTGGGGTGGCTGTCGAAAAGAGAGGACCCCGCACTAGTTTCCACTGTTTTATAATTTATAAACCTTTCTTTATTCACGAAATCCATAAAATGGATTATACGGTATATGGTAATGAGACTGATCGGGCACCGATCGGGTTTCCCGATCGGGAATCCCGACCTGGCCCCGGTCTGGGCGTGTGTTTCATCCGCGATCTGGCACCGATCGGGATTCCCGATCTGGGCCCGATCTGCCCCGGCCAGATTGAAATTTCTGCACGGGTTATGGCACTCGCCAAGTTTGAATGCGTTTTTCTCGAAAAATGGTTTTTCGAAGTTCCAAATTCAAAAATGGCCCAGTGGCTCATTTTTCAACTTAGAGAATTAATTTTTGGCTTAAAATGACGGGAATTTATCCGGCTATATGCCCCTATACGTAACACCATACCGGCCATAAGGGCCCTTTTCATGCGGACGCCCACATATAACCAAATCCATTTAAAATCAGCCAAAATTAAAAAAAGTCTAGGTCATGGTGTCAGAATGTCTATAATTTTAAGTCTATATCATTCTAGAATCTAGAGTGAAAATAAAGGGACACGTATTTCACAGTAGGATTTTCCTTTTTTTATTATTCGACGTGGAAATTCTTGCTCTTTCAACTGATCACAACAAAAATTAAAAAAATGTTTGAAAATAAGCAAATAGCGCCTGTTTCTCTAAAATTCTTGAAAGTGGATTTTGTCAAAAACCCCAATTTAAAATATTTCTTGTTTTGCTTAGAAATAGATGGGAATATTTACTAACATGTGAAAATAAAGGGATACATATTTCACAGTGGGATTTTCTTTTTTATTGGAAGTGGAAATTCTTGCTCTTTCAACTGATCCCAAAACAAATTTGAAAAATGACAAAATGGCGCCTGTTTCTCTAAAATTCTTGAAAGTGGATATTTCAAAAACACCTGTTTAGAATATTTATTTGCTTGTTTAGAAATAGATCGAAATATTTACTAACAATTACGTTGAGTTTCGCTCTTAGTAAATTGCTACTTCACTTTAAACAAATATATTTTTGATTTTGTGATATATTGTATCTTTCATGACAAAAAATCAAAAATTATATTTAAAAAAAAAATGTCCCGGCCTCGAAAATGACTTAGCCCGCAAAAAAGCGATAGGATGCCTTTTTATCTCACTTTTTATATTAACAGAAACATTTCAAAAATATTGGAAAAGAGGAGGGGTTTTTCTGAAATCTTTTTTTTATATTTTCAAAATTTGATGCAAAAAATAAAGAACATTTTCTGGAAAGCCCCACTTTTATTCTTTATTTTCCATAGCTTAACGATTTTTAAAGCCGGGACATGCTCTTTTGATAGAATTTTTAATTTTTTCTCGCAAACGATGCAAGTTAACAAAAGGCTTTTTTGCAGAACTTTTTCAGATGTACAAACTTTTATGCGTACATTTGCTTGTACCATTTGTGGTTTTTGAGAAACAGCTAACATTTTTTATATTTGTAAATTTTTTTTGAGGTCAGTTGAAAGAGCAAGGATCTCCACGTCGAATAACAAAAGAAAATCTAGAATACCTACGCTCGTACGGAAAATAATGCATTTAAAAAAAAATCTATCAATTTTCGAGAATTCGCAGGTAATCTTCGAATGAACATAATAAATCAAAACAAAAAATTTGGATACAACTGTGAAACACGTATTCCTTTATTTTCACTATAGAATGATATATCGAATTACCAATTCATTCTGAAAACCTAAGCTGGATTTCTATTCATGATTTAAAATGGAATTGATCATATACTTAAACGCTCAAAATATTAAGCCAAAATTGGTTTCTAACTAAAAATATTTCCTCTATTTCAATTGCACTTTCTTTGTCTCTTTCTTGAAACATTTTCCATATGTTCTCTTCCTTTGCTTCTTCTGCTTTTAACCTTCAAGTAAACCATTGTGATGTGCACACGTTCCTGAAGGATTTTTATCTTTTCACGTGTCATTTCCTGCGCGTAAGTACACCCTAGGTACAGTAGAAGGTAAAAGTAGGCAGATCCTCATTTAAGGGACTATTTTTTTGAAGGACACTGAAGTTTTCAGATTCTAGCAGAAATACTCTACGTGCAGTGCCGGATGGCGTTCTGCATGGTCGCTCAGCCTTAACCATCGTCCACTGTCAGAAACTCAGAAACACCATCGTGACGTCACTCGCTACGGTCACTGCTTAAATTATTCAATGTTCCTTTGTTTTTCTACAAATCCACGAAAAGAGCAGGGTAAATCTGATTCAGATCCAAGTGTCGCAATTTTTCTTTCGAGAAAAAAAAAACAAGAAAGATCATCTCTTAGTCAAAACGATTCGCGGTATTGAATGGACTGCCTGGATTGAATCCGAATGTGTTATTGCAAAATGAAATGAAGGAAAGGCAAAAATGAATAAATTATCCCTCGCACCACCCATATTATCATAATCGTGATGTAAGAAAGGAAATCTTATGAAATAGGTAATAATTAAAGATTATTTATTGCTCCTCTTCGAAAAATTGTTTAAAAAATCCTCTATTGGGGAATTTGGGGAAGTTACTAGTAAATGAAACCATTAGATGTACCAGAGTAAAAATCTACTTCAAAATCAGTTTTATTGTATCACGATTCTACACTGAAAACGAGGTAAAAATTACTTTTTGCTTTTTCTATGGGACTTTTTTCAGTTAATCCAACCAATAACGCTTGGCCTACTTCTAAAAGATGAAAGAGTAAATGAAAATGAATGAAAGTAAGGTTACCTAACTTTGCACATTACCTACTCTAAATGCTTAGCTCTTTACGAGCAACAAGTTTTCTCACAGGAGAGAACCCATAAAGCATATACGTTTAAAAAAAAGAACCTAAAACTTAATATGCTAGAACGTATACATAAATTAAACATATCATGCCATTGCATTTTATACACCTTTTTACAGACCTTGCACATAACGAAATAATTCAATTCATGGCAATAATCTTAATTCTGATTATTATATACATATATGTATATGCTTTCTATAAATTAAGTTTACGCTACATGTATGAGAAATGTGTGTATGTTTCACCTTTAGATGGAGTAATTTGATATTTTTTACGCAATAAATTTTGAACCGCAAAATGATTGAGGGTGTTAATTACAAATTGTAATGAGGCTTTGAATTGGGCGGTGAATCAGAAAGCGTAAGAATAAGACTTGCATTTCTTATCAAACCGAAACCTACATTATGCGGTCTAAATTATATTAAATTTTATAGTGGTTTTGCCATGTTTACAATGTTGTAAAATAGGGTGCGTGCTGATCAAATGAAACGAAGGGAACGGAATGTATGATCGTACATGCGACACAATGTCGAGGAAGTAATCGGTTACGGAAGAATTCGGTCTGACGCCCAGGATGTCATTGTTACGAAACTAGCTGAACCCTGAATCCGTTCATGTTACTTTTATTCAACTATTAGATCAGCGCAAGTCACTCTACTTTGTTAAGGAATTTTAAATTACTGCCCCTCCTTTTGCAAAAGAACTTTTCTTCAAGTATTTCCATATCTTACAAAGATAAAATTCTATGGAAAAAAAGGGGGCGTCAAAAAGCTTATAAGAATGAGAAAATAATTTTTTTGTGTGAAATAAAGACTCCATAATTTTTTTTACTATGAACCGGACTATCCATGCGATTATATGTAAGTATAATTTTTACTTAAATTGAATAATGTTTTGGAAATTTGAGAAAAAAAATATCTGGGAAAAATAGTTCAATGAAATTTGTACATCAATATTCATCGTGAATAGTCTAATATGCAGCAAAAAGAATGAGACGGTTTTAAGCCTCTGTTCCACAGAAAAATATTAATTTACAATTCTTATAATTAGCCTAAAAATAAGTTTTATTTTCAATTGGTAAAATTTGAAAAATTCGAAATTGAACAATTTTTTATTACTTTAAAAACTGAAATGTTTTAATTGTAAAAATGAGCAATTTAAAATACAACGGGCAACTTCAAAAAATGTTAAACTGAATCCTTTTGAAGTTGAACCATTTTAAAATCCAAACGGGAAATTTTTAACCGAATCCTTTTAAAATTGCAAATTTTAAAATTTCAAATGAAAAATGTTAAACCGAAACAATTTTAAATTTCAAATGTAAAAATTATATATTTACGAAATGAACTTTTTAATCAGCACAACTAAAAACTACACCTGAATTGAAATCCTTGACATTTTATTTTACTTTCATTTTAAACATTTTAAAGGGTCAAAAATTAAATACTATCATCAATTATGTTTAAAATTAATATATTAAACATTTTAAACTTTAATAATTTTAAGCAGGTATGTATAATCTTTTAAAAATTAAAAATTTTTGTATCAATGCTAATGTGTATTAATTAAATTGCCCAAAATTATGTAATTTCAAACTGGAAATAACCTTCAAAATTTCAAACCTGATAAATTGTTGCGACGAAATTTTTTAAAAATTTTTTGAGTAGAAGACAGCGCACAACTCTTGGTTGTCCAAAGTTATGAAATTTCGTAAAAGTGGGTTTTTTAGTTTTTTTAAAGGGTTTATCAGAAAAAGTGACTGGGTATCAAAGCAAAAATTCCGTAGTATATTTTTATGAGTAGCAATATAGAAACGAGTTTTATACATGCTTATTTTGAATAGAAACATTGAAAAATGTATTTTTGACATCGCGATGAAAATTTTGTCGGCTGACAGACTATCATTTTTTAAGGAATTAAATTGCTTTCACTATTCTTTCATTAGTTCCTTCGCTTCGTCAAAATTTTGGCTTCAAAACTGTCTAATGTATAATTCCATTAATTTTCATTGAACATTTATTTTATTTATTTTTATGAGAAGTGTCCGGTGCGAGGTGAATTAATTGTCGAGAGGTTACACTGAAAAAAATGGTATAGCTGTTGTAGCTAGAAATATATTGCTGGGGAGATATAGCTGAATTTCCAATAAAGTCTAGGTACACTGAAAAAATATTAGATTGTGCCAACTAATAAAGTAGTAGGGCCAACTACTTTAGTTTGTAGTATATGCCGCTGCTATTCAATTGGTTGGGGCTACTACTGTTATTCGCAAGATTGGTAGTAGTTGCCCTTACTACTTTACTTGTTGTCGCGACAACCTTCGATGGTACATACTATTTTCAGGTAGTAAGCCTTACCACTTTAATTAGTAAGTCTAACTATTAAATTAGTTAGTCTTACAAATAAGCTAGTTGATCTCACTACTTAAAGTAGTAATCCTCACTATTACAATTAGTAAGTTTTACTATTTAAAATAGTAGTCCTTACTATTAAAATTAGTGCGTTTCTCTATTTAAGTTATTAGTCCTCACTAATAAAATTACAAAATTTTACTATTACAATTAATGGCTCGTAGCTTATTGCGAAGTTAGTACTTCTCAATATTGAAATTTGGTAGATTTCAGTATCATTTCTAATTACTGAACACAAGAGCGTCCTCACGACTTCCTATAGAGACCAGGTCCTGATAAGACGTCATGTCAAAATACAGTCACATGTCCATTGGGATGGTAATGAAAAACTACTATAATTTCAATGTTTAAAAGTACAGACTTGCAGTAGTAGTAAGTCTATTCAAAAATTTAGATCGATGCGACAGTCTTCACGGTCTTCACTGCTGCACAATACACAAAAAGGTTAAGATGAAAATGGCGACGATCGAGAACATGACGCGATATTTCGGTGCGAATGTTGGCAGCACTGCTCAGATTTCAGTTCTGCCAATTTCGCCAAGGAGGAAAACTTGTAACGTTTATTACTTTTATTTCTTGGAAAATAAATTGGTGGTAAATGTGACTACTTTGTTTGTTATGACTAGAATTACTATCGTTACTAATATAACCTACGTAGGATTACTAACGGCGACTTGTTGCCGCACTAAACTGGTTAGTTACTTTTACCATCGAAGTGGTTGTCGCAGCTAATACCATCTCTACTAATAAAGAGCTTTTTGTCACAACTAACCATTTTTTTCAGTGTAGGACTGCAAACTAGATAGCTAAGATATAAAAACCGTCTAGCTCCTGCAGACAGAAAATTTAGGAGATAAATCTATCAACATTTGCTAAACATTCTAGCAGTCATGCGCTCAAACATCGTATCTCCTATAATTTGTTTGCTCGTGACAGCTAAATTTTCTAGGTACTGTACCTATACTTTACTGCAAGAAAATCTGTTCAATACACCTATCTATTTAGGAAGACGAAATCCAGCAATACTTTCTAGCTGGGATAGCAAGAATTCTAGGTAACACACCTAAACATTTTTTTCAAAGCTTGGATATCAAAGTCATTTTTTTGCTTTTAGGTTACGAGCAAAAAAAAGTAAGTGCTACCAAACAAACAACTTGTAAATAAGTTAGCAAGTTCATGCCTTTTACTAATATAAGCAAATAAAATAGTTCGTAGTTTTTTTGTCTATGATAGTTTATAGCAATGATTGTCATGGTTTGGATAATAAATGCGACATAGCATGGAGTTGAATTAACAAACATGTCCTTCGACAACTGATCGGAAAGATTTTTGAATATTCACTCCATTTGAATAAAATTGCAACGTGTCAAAAAAGTATAAAATAAAGGATAAATGGATAATATAAGTCATATGTGATAGCATGACTAGCTTTAAAATTAATATTCTAGCTTTAATTTGGTATGTAATACCTTACCCACTTGTTCATCATTTATCAATGTTATAACTTTCAAAGCATTTCTACCCACCTCGTACTGGTTTCCCGTACAGGTAGCATCAGTACTTTTTTTATGTTTGAAGACTTTTATGTGAAAATATACAGATAATAAGTATGTTCTAATGTACATAATTTAATCTGAGTACTACAATCCATTCTCATGTCCATTTTCCCCATTTATATTTCCTTGTCATTATTTCGGCTAATTGTGCTCTCGCTCGTGATAGTAGTTTTCTGTTAAACGTCCCAATCACGTTAATCAAGCCACAAGATTGTGCAACAAAACTATGAAACGAGAGTTCATCCTTGACTATCACGGAGGACACAGTACAATGGACATAACATGCACAAGAAACGAGGGCGAAATAGCTCCATTGCATACCAGTTAGAGGAGTTCTCTTCTCGGTTACATAACGGGATTTTCAGGATGAGCCTTATATGTGCTAGCCCCTCGACATGAGTGACGCTCTCAAGGAACAGGGAAGTGTCAATAGATACTGACCGACATAGTATCAATTCTTAGCTATTTATTACTTCTTAAGAAGATATCATTATACAGTTCCCGAGAACCGCTCATTAGCTAGCGCAAATTGACGTTTCTTATTTCCGAAATTGATTATAGAATTATAGAAATGGAATCCAATGTATTTATTGCCTTTAGTCAATAATTATGTCTAACAATTAATAGATTATATCTAATTTTGAAAGATACTATCTTTAATCTATTTTTAAAGACTCTTGATTTGATTATTGATTTGATTTCGATGTCAGTAGACTGATTGCAGACCATTACCTATAATTACATTGTAATTTGCATCCTTTTTTAGCGAAATTCCCAGCAGAAAGTCAGAATTGCCAATTAATCAGGGTACACATAAGTGAGAATTTTCACGGCCTCAGTACTATTCTACAGTTCCATTTGCAAGCAGAAAACGAATACTTGTTCCCGGGCTCCTACATAGCCCAGCAGGTGTCGTTCAGACATTCCAAAAGCTAGATTTAAGAATTTAAGTTGTCCTGCGATACCTGATTCCTTTACCTGAATGGGGGAGAATACCCAGAGGAAATGTCATAAATCTTCTGCCCAGAACTAGGCCTGCAAAATCTCTTCAAATAGGTATTATAATTCCTAAAAAAATCCTGGGCCTAAATTCCCAATAAGTTCCAACATATAGTCCAACCGGAATACGAATTTTGTCTCTCGTAACTGATTAGTTACAATAACGTTAAACCATACCAATTTCGCTTCATATAGGAGATAGAGGAAGACCCCACACCAAATGTACAAAAAATGGCTTTTAGTCAAAATGTCTGATTATAAATTTTGGCTATAATTTCGAACCTGCAGATTAATAATTGAAAAGAAAGTCATCAGAAAAATTGACAGTTTATACTGAAGCAATTGCCAAGCTTGACAGATTAAAGATTTTGTGTATACAGGATGTTTGGGGTTTTTTCACAGTCCTTAAACATTCCTGTACACTGAAAAAAATTTCTAGGTGTATTACCTAGAATTCTTGCTATCCCAGCTAGAAAGTATCGCTGGATTTCGTCTTCCTAAATAGTTAGCTGTATTGAACAGATTTTCTTGCAGCAAAGTATAGGTGCA
>CAKNWT010266980.1:0-13007 GCA_932066315.1 Andricus coriarius
TTTTTTTTCAAGAATTTGAAAAAGCTAAATTCTGTTTCACTGATCTAATAAATCCGTATGTGCGTCTTTGATAATATCACGGCTCTTAAAAAATGTGCAATTTCTACAAAAAAAGTATCCTGAGCAGTGCTCGATCGGCTCCCGACAATGAAATCTAACCAGGGATGGCCCGGCCGGTAACCGGGCGGCTCCCGACCATGAAACCCAACCAGGGGTAGCCCGGCCGGGATCTGACCAGAAACCTTGTTGTAGTAGGGCCAACCCGGGCAATTTCTGCACGGGTATATCTTAATTACTTTTTAATTACTCAGCACATGCTGATGAAAGACGAGGACGATCCCATGAAAAAACGTACCTCGCTGGTTTTTTACACTTGCTTTGCAGTATAATTAACTGTCTTCAAGTATCGCTATTTGCACGAAGAGAAAGAGAAGCACATACTTTTTCAAATTGTGCTTAGTTACAGATAGTTCATCTAACTACCTCTAACTTAAATCACTTCATTATCTTCATTAGAACTGAAGATAGTACAGTTGTATATTTATGTACGAAAAACGAAAAATTTGTTGTAATCTGCAAATTTTACAACGGCAATTTGTTTAGAAATGTTTAAAGTACCACCATGAATTTTGTCAGATTTTTCCTATTATTTTTTCAATAAAAATCATGTACCAAAATTCACTGTCTTTCAGAGCTGTCCAATTTTCTTACTTTTTATCAGATTTTCGGGCCTGTAAGCTATAACACTTTTTTTTTGCATATTCGTTTCAGGCTCATTACCTTACAACATTTTTACCTTTAAAATCATCCTTCATTCTATGACTTACCATTTTTTCTTCACTTACATTTTAACGTAAAAGCCAGAGGACTCGAATTTTCTCGGCGATAGTAGATGGCCTCTAATTATATTCAACAAAAATAAGACAATAGTAGCATTTTCTGACGGTCTACATATTCATGATCTTTTGCCGAAAAAAAGTTAGCCATGCACGTAATATTTTTAATATATGTAAATGATCAATTTTTTTTTAGGCAAACAGTACTAATTTGTTTTTCAATCGTACTTTTAGTTTAATTGGTCAAATATTATTAGAAGAAGCAATTCATAAAAACTGATCTGAAAGTGCCAAAATTAGTAAATGAACTAGAAAAGGTTAAGAAGAGCAAGATTTATGATCTCTCCACAAACCTGTGCAATTTAAATGAAGAAAAGTACTAAAGCCTCAAAAAGCTCACAAAAAATATATATTTTTCAACAGAGGTTGTCGCTTTGAGTCGAGTTCAAATAGGGGAAGTTTTTATTATCCCATCTAAATGAGCATCTTACTTTATCATTATATGCAGTAGTAAATCTATGTACTTTCTTTAAAGAGCTCGATTGGAAAGCAGCTTACTATTTACAGATATACATCAATGGAACAACCCTGCCTCAAGCTGGAGAAATAATTCCTTCTCAGAAAGGTCAAACGACTTCTCTAAGTGCTTTTACGAGTTTCAGTTTCGTATAGTGTGAGACTTTAATTCGAGCTAAGGGAGACGAGAAACGGAATCTTGAAGTGTAACTGCGTAATACTGACTCGTCGAGAGCTGGAAGTAGTAGTCAAAACCCTGAAAAATATTAAAAAAGGAATCCATTGTGTGCCTTTATTCTTCGCAGGTAACAACGCGTCTTAAATCTTTGAGAATACTTGACGTCGAAATACCCTTTAGAATCTCTGCAACCTTTTTCTCCTTTTGATATCAGAATTCAAAGTAAAAAGCAAAAAATAGCAAAAAGTACAGAAGACACTTTTTCATGATTATTAATGCTCTCTGATCCATTTGTTTCTAGTTTGCGTGATGTTGCAATTAAGTTATTTCATTTCACTATTTCACTATTTTATATTTAATCATTTAATTAACTCAATTTATTGAAATTTTTTTAGCATACTCGTCTGGCATATTGGATCCACCATTTTTGCTTTTCGAATGTTTGAGTCCAGATTCGTAATCAGCAACCACAAAGACCATCTATAATTAAGACTGCATTTCAGCTGAATACAACCTTCTTTTTAACATACTTGTCGGCCATATTGAATCCGCCATTTTGTTTTCTTAATTCTTGACTTCAGATTCGTAATCAAAGATCCTAAAAACCCCTTATAGTCCAAGAGCTGGTGACGGTTTTCGTGAAGCGAGAGTATAAGTCCTAGTTTGTGACTTATATATCTGGGAAATGAGCCTTCTTTCGAAACCCATAAATGCCAGACGCCCTGCCTGGGGCGTTTGGGCATCTGAGTGAGGTGAAAAAATTGGAAATTTGCAATGACAGTATAAGAGCCAATTTTCTTCTAGGATCGATTTATTGATGCCCCAAGTTTATTATTATTCAATCGCCAGACCGATAGCTTGGGGATAACATACTGCCAGACACGATAATTATCAATAAAAAAACTTGGATTTTGCAGTGAGAGTATAAGGTATGGCGTTTTTAATAAAATAAAGAATAGTATTCACAGGTAGCATTCGTAAAATGACAGACCGAAATTCCGGGGAGAACACCTTGCAAATTAAGTTTGAAAATGAATAATTTTCCTCGAAAGTATGGGTCCAGAGCGGGGACCGAGGGAAGAGGAAGCAGCCGCGTCAGGGTAAGAGGCTGAGTGGAGGGGATAACGGCGACGGCGGCTGCTTCCTCTTCCCTCGCATTTTGCAGTTCACATAAGGGATCGTCCATATATTACGTAAGCCGTTTTCCTTTTGTTTATATCGTTGTGTCCTTCTTAACTTCACAGAGATTTTGTTCTCGTCTTTATCTAAACAAAAGAAAAACGGCTTGCGTAATGTAAGGATGATCCCTAATGAGCGGAATATATCACAGACTTATCTTCCACCCTTTGCATTGCTCTCGTGTAAGTTTATGCAGAAAAAGAATTGCAATGACGAACAATGCGATGTAATCACGTTGAAAGTGATAAGCGCTAAGCGTTAGGGTGATGCGATAAGCGCTTAGGAAACGCACAAAGCGGTCATATAATTGCATGTTATGGAGCTTCAAACGCGAAATTCGATTTCTATGATCAAGAGGCGTTTGGTTGTCTGAATCGGTGATACAAATAGCTAAATCACAAATGCATGACAAACGCTACTTTCGTTTGAAAGATTGCATCCTAAGTTCATCGCAAAGCGTACAAGTTGAGTGACCAGACAAAAGAGTCGATACCCAGCATTGCCATATGGCACTGATTAACCAGTTTATGTCAAGCACTCTAAAGCACCTTTTACAGAATTCTCCTTTTGTGCCAACGTTTCTATCCTACATGCAACGCTTCCATCCTACCTGCTACGCTAAGCGTTTAATAAAAGCACTGATACATCAAAATAAACAACCACCGTTGCTGTTTGACTTTGATTCGCCAGTTTAGAAAAAGCAGTCTAAAACACCTTATAAGAAATGCTTATCTTGTTCTAATGGTCCCTCTTTAACTTCAACGCTAAGCGTTTATGAAAGCATCCAGACAAAAAAATCAACTCCCGGCGTTGCTGTTTGGCTCGGATTAGCCAGTTTAAGGCAAGTAGTCTAAAACAGCTTATAAGGAATACTTACCTCGTTCTTACGCTCCCACGTTAACTTTAACGCTAAGCGTTCAAGAAATCACCCAGACAACAAAATCAGTTCCCAGCGTTGCTGTTTGGCGCTGATCAGCCAGTTCGAGTCCGCAATAATAATTTCATCACGAAAATAGTACCGCTGGGGGTTTATTTTGTGATCTAAGTGTGTGCATACTTGCCTTTAACGCTTTCACAGGCGCCAGAAATGGAAGTGTGGCACAGAGTGCCGCAAGCGTGTAGTAATGTGAAGTCAATGTAAGCGTGTACGTAAGGGTTAACATAATAAAATATCTAGACTTCATGCTGATAGTTGCACTCCAGAAAAATTAGACATTTTCAGAGAAAGAGAAAAAGATCATTAAAGAAGAATAAATGCATAAAATTAAATGAATTTAAATCTGAGTTGAAGTTTCTACTTTGAATTACTTAAAAATAAATTATCTGCCAATTTCACGCACGACCCTATCTGAATCATTATTTTTCAATGGATAGGTTGATTCACGTCTAAAATATTTCTTTAATAAATGTAAACTTATAAACTTTCATTATTTTAAAATTAGACAAGTTTACAGTCACAATATATTTTCAATTTTAAAATATACGGTTAATTTTAACTTGTTGCAAAATCGATTAATTTTAACTTTTTGTTCCCTTGTTTACTATCAACTTCATTTGTTTTAACTCAAAAACCTTTTCTATTTAAACTTTTATTAATAATTGAGAAGGATTTCTAATTTTAACTATTTTTCAAACAGAAAAAACTTGAATTTTAAATTTATGAAATTGATAAAAGATCAATGATTGTATTTAGCATTGTTTATTATTGAAGCTATTCACATTAAAAATAATATTCTCCAATTTGAAACTTATTTATTTTAAAATTTTTCCTTTCTAAGCCTTTTTAATCTTGAACGCTTCCAATATTATATTTTACATCTTAATTGTGATTTAATCAAATTACTAATTTTCAAAAACTCTTTTAATATGAAATGACAAACATTTTTTAGCACTATTCAATGTATTAAAATATATCGAGAACTAAGGATTTTATTTGCAAATTATAAAAAGAATAAAATTACGATATACAATTGAAATTCTTACAAATTTGGTTGTTGTTTAATAAATTAAAATCGGAAATTATTCGATTTCAAACTTCAAATTGAAATCGTACAATTTTGAAAGAATTTTCTTCTAAGATGCAAATAAAGAATGAATGAATTCAAAGTATTCTAAACAAATTTGGCCTTTAGCAGTGTTTTCTGGTAGTTTTCCAACAAATGGAAATGCAGTTATTCCGAAAGTGCAACCAAAGCTTTGACGGAAAAAGTTTTCCGGCACCAGCAGTTTTAAAAGTTATACAAGTTCTTACGAGATCGTGAAACCAATTTGAAAATCTGCGGCAGAAATACTGGAGCATCAGTTTATTATTCCTATATCGAGAACTGGATCTACCCTGAGAATAGTCAGAAAAAAAAATTGTTACCGAACATATAAATTTTAAATAACCTCATTTTAATAAGGCAATCAGCTTTTAAAAAAATTACTCAAAGCAGGCGTCATCCCCTACAAAAAGGGTTACGTAGCCTATTAAGTCGCTAACAAAGTCGTTCACATATTTTTACTGGCACTAGGAGTGGCAACCTCCAAGAGGACCCCGCTGGTAATGTTTGCAAGTCCACTCGTGGACTTGTAAATAGCTGAGCTGCTCCCCTCATTTGAGGCGCCTGGGTCTTCTTAGCTTGAACTGATCTCGTATCGAAACCTTTGTCACGTTTCTTTGCGAAATTTGCAATCAATTTTTTTTTTCTTCTGTAACAAATTTTGGCGCTTATGTTTTTTTGGAATTCCAAACTTTGGCTTATGCCCTTTTGAAACTTCGAGCATTGGCCCTTATACCCTTTTGGTGTGACAAATGTTGGCCCTTACGCCCTTATGGAATTTCCAACTGCACTACACACTGGTCCCTTTTCTCGCGAACTCTCACGTCTTTTTCACGCGATAGAAAATAATACCCACTTGAAAGAGTTGAGTGTATAACACTTTGCATGGCAAAGGCAAACTGATGAGCATTGAAGGCGATTAAGATATCGCCGGGATAGAAGTGAAAGAGAAAGAGGGTATGGAAAGAGGAAGTGAAGGGAAGAGAAGAGGGGAAGGTCGGTTCATTGGAAGAAGAGTTTAGTGGCAGAATAGGGTAGTAAAATGGTAGTTTCTGCTCTCAGTTTACGCCGGTAAATAGGGAGTTGAGAAAGGACTTTGGGCAGAGAAAGGAGATGTGCAACCTAATGCTGTCGTTATTCATTGCTCGATACGACGTTCGAAAGTAGTTAAACGGTCACTCTTTATAATATGCTTCAGACGATAATGAACCTTCTGTACTTTAAATAATCTTCAAACTAGAAATAATAAAAAATTATAACTGAAAAATAATTATTAATTAACCAATTAAAGAAATGTACTCAGTATACTTCATAGGTAGAGTTCTTGACTATTGTTTTCCGTAAGAATATTCAATATGCGGCTAGAGGGCAGAAGGCTGTGAGCTTGGTTTCGCTCCTTGTGACGACTCACGAATCAGGGTATTCGATTCTCAAAATAGGTATTGCAAATCAATATCTCTACTCGTGAATCATACTTTTTTGCCTAAAAATATGAAATAGGATAAGCTATCTTACGTCACAATATCACGACATCAATATTTGCTTTCCATGGAATTAAAGTTTTTCGACAGAAAATAATAAAATCGATATATTAAATGCTTATCGTAATGGTGTCACATGACACAGAAAATTATCAAGATCTATTACCGTCTCAATGATATCTGGCACCCTTTGATGCGCGCCGACACCTGGCGTCAGAGGTATCATATTTCATATAATGTTAAACAATTCCTGGTAAACAAAATTCCCGTATCATGACCTCAGGATAATTCTAATAAAAAATTTATATGCAGTTAATGTTTAACATCAAATAATATTGGAACCAAATAATAATTTTTAAATCAGCCGTATATCTTTGATAAAAGCTTATGTTTGATGAAACATGATATTTCGTGAAACATGATGTTTGGGGAAACACGGCGTTGGATGAAACATAATGTTTAATGAAACATTATGTTCGACGAAAGATTATCGTTATTATCATCGACGAAGATTATCGTTATATTTCATATAATGTTAATCAATTCCTGCTAAACAAAATTCAATTCAGACGACGGCATCACAATTTTTATAGCAAATTTTCGTGAAATTAATGTTCATTATTAAATAATATTGAAACATCATGTTTCATAAAATATTATTGTCATTATCATTTATAAAGATTATTGCTGATAAAGGTTATGATAAAAAAAATTGTTTAACATTATATGAAATATTACACCATTGGGTCATTAAAACGTAACAAGTACTAGCATGAAGTATGAGAAAAGAAGAAAAACTTTATTTTCTTCTGTAACGTGTTCATGGGACAGAAGTCTCTCTCTTTCTCTCGTTTTAAAATCTAAAATGTAATTTGCGAATACTTGAAATAAAGTTAGGAGTATTTTTGAACGTCCAGATGCGAAAATCTATGTATACGAGCATATAGTTCGTAATACAGTTTAAAACTTTAACAGCGATAAGTGAAAATCCTATAAACTCTTTCTTCGCCATGAAATATTGTCCTTCTGAATAAACTTTTCTTTCAGAGAGGATCGTGACTTGTGGAACAATTCCAAGTGTACTTTCAAAATCAGGGTTAGTTTTAGGACTTGATTCTAAAATTTAGTAAGGGGTCGTCCATATACTACGTCACCAATTTTGTGCTATTTTGGACCCCTGGCTCCCCCCACGTTTACGACAGTAGTTTTGTATCACCCCACAGAGAAGATCAATGTTCTGCCAAAAAAGATTAATCTTCAACAAATTATATCAATTTTCAACAAAGCTGTTGAATTTTAAAGAGAAAAAAGCGAATTATTTACAAAATAACAGTTCAATTTTCAACACGAAAAGTTGAATTTTCAATCACAACCCATGTGGAAATTGTCCCAACTTAGCCCAATTTATAATTGGACGCCAATTGGGCCCCAACTGGGCAGCCCAATGAACAAAAAGTGAAATTAATTCACAAATTATTTTAATTAAATGATTACGTGGATGCAATCCCATCCAAATCCTGAAACTTTTCCAATTATTCCGAAATTTCAATGATCAAAACTTATGTCAATAAAGTTGATCAGTGTTTGATTTTGTACTTGGGCTTACATTGGGCTTACCCATAGAACGCCCAAAGTGGGCACTATCGGAGCAAACAAGTCGGGCCCCAACTGGGCAGCCCAATTAACAAAAAGTGAAATCAATTAACATATTATTTTAATTATACAATTAAGTTGATGCAATCACACCCAAACTTGAGACTTTTTCAATTATTTCCAATTTTTAATTATCAAAACTTATGTAAATAAAGGCGATCAGTGTTTGATTCTGTGCTTGGGCTTACATTGGGCTTGCCTATAGAACGCCCATAGTGAACGTTCTGCATTAATTAACAGGTTATTTTAATTATATGAGTAAGTGGATGCAACCCGATATAAATCCTGAAGCTTTTCCAATTATTCAGAAGGTTTAATTATCAAAACTTATGTTGATAAAGCCGATCAGTGCTTATTTGTTCTTAACTGGCCTTACATTGAGCTTGCCCATAGAACGCACATAGTGAAAGTTCTGCATTAATTAACAGGTTATTTTAATTATATGAGTAATTGGATGCAATCCGATACAAATCCTGAAGCTTTTCCAATTATTCAGAAGTTTTAATTATCAAAACTTATGTTGATAAAGCCGATCAGTGCTTATTTGTTCTTAACAGGGCTTAAATTGGGCTTACCCATAGAACGCCCATAGTGAGCACTATCGGAGCAAACCAGTCTGGCCCCAAAAAGTAACGCCAGTTATATCGATAGAGGGCAGTAGAGAGATAAAATGTGGGATGTGGTCTGCTGCTATTTACATCGGTAAATTTATTTTAACCTTACATATGAATAGTGAATGAATCATTTACGAACATAACTTGTTTATTCTATTTTGTTGGAAATGTCAAAGTACATTAATTTGCTGAAAAAATATTTTTTTTCTCCCACCCTTAAAAAGAACTTCTGACCATTAAATTTTGTTCATACACTAAATTTTTTCTTTTAACATTATGGTAAGTATATATAATAATATATTTTATTTATTATATTTTCCATATACTTCAAATAATGAGACTGTTTTCGAATTAGATATAAGCTCTGAATTAAAATAGAAATTTCCTAAAAGCGATGAAGAGATCAGCAGAGTATGATAAAATTTTCAAGTAAGACAACAATAAATAAGCATTATTTTTAAACTTAACATTTTTTAATTTTGAAAAACCCGCTTGTATTGGTTAACCTGTGCGGCTGCGCGAGGTGCAACGCTGCAGTCGGGCTCTGTCGTCTGCACTAAAGCAGTCGCGCTCGCCTTTTTTTCTTGTAGTCGAGTCTGCCCAAGGTTCCGTAAAATCAAGTTATTTTTACAAAGTTGTTTCGTTTTTTTTTTTTAGTAAAAATTAACAACATAAGTCATCGCCTTGTGCTGCTTCTCATTCTCAGTTGAGTATTTGTACTGAAACAAATTTATTGCAGAAAACACCACGTCAGATGCTTTCAGGACTGAGCTGACTGTTGAAAGAGACGCTAACATGGAGGTCAAAATGAATAACGTGATGCTTAAAGTTCTTAAATCATAAAGAAGCGTCTAATTAAAAAAAAAATAAGAACAAATATTTAATACTTTCAACTTTATGAATTCAATAACTGTACCCTTTTTTTATATTAATTGGGCATAAAATGGGCTGCCCAACTAAGGCCCAGCTAGTTACCTCAATCTGGGAATTCGTTGGGTGACCATTACAACCCAGACAGTAGCCCAATTGGGCATTGATTCGGCTGCCCAGTTAAGGCCCAACTATTAATTAGGCAATCTGGTTGGGGCCCAGTCTGGCCCCAATTAACTTTTCCACATGGGAAAGGTTGAATTTTCAACAAAAGAAGTTAATTTTCAACCAAGAAAGATGACTTTTCGAAGAAATAGTTTCATTTTTAACTAAGCATTTGAATATTCAAGCCAAAAAGATGAATTTTTCTACAAAGTAGTTCAACTTTCATCCAAGTAGTTGAATTTTTGACCAAAAAAGATGACTTATTTTACAGAATACTTGTGTTTTCGACAAAATAAATTAATTTTTAACCAAATAGTAGAAAGTTGACCCAAACAAGATGAATTCCGAATTAAAAATATAACAGTAGACTTTTTAACTAAAAATAGTTGGATTTTCTTAATTGGTTCTATTAATTCAGTTCATAATTGAGCAAAAAACGAGAAAAAGTGAAGTTTCTTAAAAACAGAGGAAAAAAAGAATTCTTTAAAAAAAGGGAAAAAGGAGAATACGGCAATGAAACGTGCTTTGGGACCATCCATATACCACGTGTACAATTTTTCACCCCCCCCCCCCTCCCTCCATCCACGTGGACAGCCTTGGAATTGCGCCGAACAACCCTTCCCCCCATACTTCGTCCACGTGAACATATTTGATGAAAATGTAGATATTACTGGCCTCTTTCTCGGCCCCTTGGACACCGTTATCAACGAGCTGAGCCAAGCGAAATCAACACCGGGGCTCCTTTTATTCCTATATAATTGTTTAATTTATTATATTTTTTATGTTTTATCATTTTATATATTATTTATATAACTATTTAATTATCCTAGAATTTTTTCTTCTGTATTTCTATGCTAAAAAGGCCCACATGTGCGCAGACACATTTTAAACAACAATTTCTGAAGATAATTTCAATTAATACAAACATCAGAATTGAAAAAATTCTCTGTATTTTTACTTTCGATTCCTGGATCTTGTCGATTTTTTTAGGGCACTCAAAAAAAAGTTCTGGTTAAAGTTACTAGACGCGTCTGGTTGAAAAATTTCCAATTAGTTTAATCAGAAATTCTGGTTAATATTTCTGGTAACAGAAGTGTCGCGCTCTTGCGTCGGTTTCAGAAATCTGTCTTTTGTCTTATGTCGTGTTGCTGGATGGGTCAAGTGACGCTTTCTCATAAATGTCCAATAATTCTCGAACAATCGCGATTTGTTAATTTTATTTTCTGTTATATATGTATAAATAATTATAGTGAACCGAGAATTTAATTGTGTTTAAAAAAAACTGCCCGTTATCTGTCTAAATGCCAGTGGTACAGGGATACTTCAAAACCAAGCACATATTTTTTGGGTGGCTTTGAAAAATATTCTCGAAAATATTAACATTTTAGACAATAAATAAACAAAGCGAATGTTCGAGAATTTTGGTATTGACCAAGTGATATAAGTGCATATTATGTGAAATCCCAAACAAAATAGTCTTAACGAATAGTTTCAGAAACAGACTGCATGAAAAATATGCTGATTTTGCTTCGAGTCTTGAATCTATCGCCATTTATTAATATATCCACATATAGATTATAGAGAGATAAATATTTAAGAGAAGCGGAACATAGTTGCTGTACTCTGTTATCGGAAACTTTCGTCAGATTATTTTCTTTGGGACGCAGTCCATGTAATTTCAGAGGGGGTTAGGAAGAGTCCATGAAGGTAGAAAAGTATCGAAATTCGATAGTCGAAAATCGATGGCTACCAGAATATCTGGTTGGGCTTACCAGAACATCTGGTTAAGTTTACCAGAATATCTGGTTAAATTGACCAGAACGTTGTATCCTTAAGCTACTAGAAAACTGTCTAGTAAAGATTTCTGGTTACCCTTATCAGAAATTCTGGTTAAATTTACCCGAATTTCTGGTAACATTAACCAGAAACTTGCCAACCAGAAAATTCTGATACTTTTAAACAGAATTTATAGTAAGGGCATATTGAACACTCTATTCTGGTTGAATTAACCAGAATTCTGGTTAATTCAACTAGAATTTTTTTTGAGTGGGTGTATTTATATGCTGAAAACCCATGCATAAGTTCAGAAGTATTTTAAACAATTTCTTTAAATACCATAATCAAAATTTAAAACCTTCTTCACGAATTTACAAAGGTGTTAAAAACTTTTCCCCGAAAAAATGGGTGAATTAAATAGGAACTATCTCTTAGAAAATAAACATACATTTTTAAACATTTTTTTCAGCCCGGGTAATCAAGCTGCATGGCTATCGATTCCAAATTAATTAGTTACTTTTTTAGGATCCCAATATGCTAAGTTTTCGCATCGCAGGGATTTCGAATCCCAGAATTTGTTATTTTCAACCCACCCTATAATGCACTTCTTATAGGAAAACCTTTTTAGAGATGCATTGATGCCTGTAACTTTTTTTGTGTATTTTTTAATGAAATTTAATATTTAGCCGGTTAAACTGTATGATTTTGAAGGAAAATTATTACTCTTACTTTTCTTATAAATCTGAAAATCTAAATTAAAAAATTTTTTTTTCATTGACAAGGTTTCAAACATTGAAAGAATTTTTTTCTGTGCCTCAAACATCTTTTGAAAGATTGTTTATTTAATTGTAAAATTTAAAATTGATTTTTCAAAAACACTATTTTCGTGCTATTGTCACGTCCTGTGACGTATATATATTTTAGTATATTTATTTATATATTTATATATTTGCATGGCTATATCAATAATAAATACTTCATAAATATAGATAGAATATTTCGTACTGTAGAGTGTTTCCATATTTATATATATATTTATATATATATATATATAGATAGTCAGCACGTTGTATGCTGAAGAATATAACTATAAATATATGTGACCGTCCGCGAAGAAAGGGACCTGATGCGGAAAAAATCGATTTTTAGTTTTTCACGCCAATCGATAGCTTTTTATTTGCTCCTTCATAATGAAAAATATTATTACTATATCTAAAAAATTCGAATTAATATTAATCTGCAAAGCAAAGCCCTCTTATGGAGTTAATGTATTGGAACGCCTCTTCGATCGCTCCTCCTGTAAAATGTAGCTACCGCGCATTTGGTCCCTTTCTTCGCGGACGGTCACATATATTCAGCACGAGAGTAGAGTCAGTAGAGTATAGAGTATAGACTATAGTAAGAACGTTGTAACCCGTTGCGGGTACTGTGTAATCATAGACTATATGACGCGCTCAGAGGAAAAATGTGACATAGAGTGCAGTTCCACCGACCAAGCGTCGGCGGCGTGGCGTCGCTTATACGTAAGAAGCGCGGCGTACCCACTGGCTTTGAGGTGGAGGGGATATACAGGAGTAAGCGAGGTGGCTGAGATTAATCTTCGCCCTCTCTTTCCAACCTATGTATCCCCTCCACCTCGAAGCCACTGGCTACGCCGCGCTTCTTACGTATAAGCGACGCCACGCCGCCGAAGCTTG
>CAKNWT010266981.1:1318-12128 GCA_932066315.1 Andricus coriarius
TTTTTTTTTTAATTTTACTGTATTTCCTTAAACACTATTCAAGATATCAAAAATTTCTGCAATATGTATCGTGAATCTTTTGATGCTGAGTTTTCGTTGAAATTTGGTATGATTAATTATTTTAAATTAATAAATAAATCGTATTTTTCTAAAACACATGTCGAGAAATTCTTACATAAATTGTAATGTAAAATATTAGGCAAAAAGTTTGGATAAAGAATGAATTAATGTTAATTAATTGTAATTACACCAAATTTTAATGAGAACTTTGTAGTAACATATTCTCGATATGTATTGCACGAATTTTCGATACAATAAATAGTTTTTAAAATTTTACCAGTTATGTCATCTCTGAGTTTTCATTTTCAATACTAAATAATGTATGAAGAATCTGTTGCTACGGATTTCTCATTAAAAATTGAAACGAATCAGTTCTGTAGATTAGGATTTGAAGTGAGCACTGTTCAAAAAATTGTTATTTTTATGTTTTTTTGTTTGTCTGTTTTATATGCACAGTATATAATGCCTTGACCGAAAATCACACTTAAACTTACTTTTTTATGGTTGTTCAGTCAGCTCCTAAGCTTAATTTAAATCGATAGAGAATCGCGGCGACAATCTAAAAAATATCCACAATGTATTATTTTTCCAGATATGGATTCTTTTTTAGCTTTTTCTTGTGTTTAGCCGCAAATCGCTATCGCGAATATTGATATTCATTAGCAGATACTTAAAAAAATAACGGTTTGGGGCTAAAATCTTCTGGCTAAACTCTATTCTGGTGCTAGATGGGCTTCCAGACTGTCAACATGACAAGAAAAACAGGCTTGTCTCGGTAGTCTTAATTTATTATTTTCTTTCGTTTTACACCCCCAGTTAATTTTTCGAAACTTAATGAAAAAAATTCTGCTTAATATGCATGGCACCTAAAATGGCGACAGATTAGACTTTCCATAGAGTAAAGAATACCTGTTATTATAGTACTAATGTCTTATTTTGTATAATTTTATAAACCCTCTCAATTTTGTAAAACTTGAAAAAAAATTGATGTTTGACAATTATGAATTATCATGGCACAGAAAGCTGATCAGCACCTTGACTGGTCTAAACAGGACCGACTAGTTAATATGAAAAATGCTTATTGTTTAAATATTTGTCTATTATTACTGTGTTAAACAGTAATTTCTTCTGCGCCTTCCTGAAATTCCTTAAAGATATTGTAACCTAGATATTTTTCATTGTTACAAAAACGCAGCGGGCCAATTTTTGACATCAGTCAGTAAACCATTATTTTTTCTTATTTTAGTTGACTTGACAAAATTAAAGTTTCGCTCGATGGTATTAAAATTCTTTGGTGCAGTCTGGCGATTGTGAGCAAATTGTAATTCGATACGTCCGGATCTAGATTCTTTGCGGCAAAAAGCGCGGCCCGATTCGCTCTCGCGATCAAAACGTTTTAACCGGAAATTCTTAAAGCCGTCTTTGCTCTCAAGATAGAACTAAAATTCGTTTTCTTGAGAATTTCCGAGAGATTTTACAGCAAGGAGGGTTTCCTTCCGTCTCGGGTGGCGGAAATATATACCATAACAGTGACAAGTGCCGTTGTCGATATTTGAACTGATAAGGGTATATATATTCATTCATACCAAGTTTATGAATACACAGAAGCACACATATACACATGTATATATTTGTAGAACCAATAGCGAGAGAGAAGAGCACCAATATCCTGTGGCTGTTTCTTTATTCGAATCTGAGAAGTCTCAAGTTGCACTCTCTACTATTACTTGTCGCACGTAACTTTCGATTGAAGAAGTTCTAAAATGGCCATAGAAGAATAAAAGTTTACCACTAAGTTCTGTCCGAATATTTTAACGTTTTTAAATTTAGTTTCGTAGTCTCTGAATGAAAATATTCATATATTGAATACCATTTACTTGAATAAAAAACATTTATTTGAGTTAAAAGTTAGGCATACTCGTATACGAAACAAAGTAACTGTCTTTCTACTCTCACCCGTGCAGAAATTGCCCAACTTGTTCCCAAGTTCCGATCTGGGCCCGATCGGATTTTCCACATGTGGCCGCAAGGGGGCAGGTGATGTGGCTCGCGTCGGAAACACGTCGAAACGGGTTAGGTTAGACAAGATTATTTCAAATTTTGTGTTGTCCTCGTGATACTGTTTTTTTTATATCAAACTTAAAATTCCGGAAGCAAAAAGTAAATTGCGAGTTCGGAGGCAAAGAATTGTTGGTGACATTTCCTGTATCCGCAATGAAGATGAAGGTAAGTTTTAATTCACTAGATTCAACATAAAAATCAGGAAACCTAACTCCCAGATGAAATACGAAATTAGTGTTTCATTTGTTTTTCATTAACCTTTAAATCTAAATAATCTTATTAACAGTGTAATATGTTTATTTTATTTTTGAAATTTTAAATTTAAACGACTTCGTTTGAACGTTTAAACGACTTCGTTTAGAAATAATAAATAAAAATGCTTGAAAAATGCCAGGTGATGCGATGTCCCAAACTACAAATTTAAAATAGAAAATTGCTAAATAATATTAAATATATTTTTGTAATAATTTAGGCTTATACAAATCGATGGAAATTAGTTGCAAAAGATGATTATGGAGTAAAAGTTAAATATTTTGCAGGTAAAGATAATAAGAATAAAAACTCTGAACTTTAAAATAATTTATATTGTACATAAATTTCGAAAAAATAAATGAATAAAAACGAAAAATTGTTAGAAAAGAAAGATGGACTTAAAATAATTTATTATCTCAAACTAAATTTTTCATTTGAATTTAACGCGCTTATTTCGAAAGGTTTTGATTAATGGTGAAAAGTTTTTTGTTAGTTGTATCGTCACATTTTGGATCCTCTTCAAGAGAGATATTTTCAGCTTGCAAAGATACCCGTAAGTTTTTACAAACAAATTGATTATAAAATAAAGCATTACGATGACAGCAATGTTTGAAAGAAAGTTCACAATTCATTTTTAGCTTCTGAAGATTTCCAGCAATATATTCGAGAAATCGTCGTCATTTTGAGCGCATTTACTATTTATATGAATAAAGAAAATGTTTTCAAGCTTTTTACAAATTTATATGTTCCTGCTTATAATTGAAAATAAAAATCACTTTATACAAAATATATGAATATTCGGATTCGTATTTTTTCGAACATAAACTCACTTTTTAAATCTCTTTCCACGTACCCCACGTGTGTTAGTCAATCAATAACCATATGGAGAGTGTTTGACTCTGGTAACGAATTTAAAGAAAATATGTTTTTAACCTATGTTTAAAAAAATAAATATTGCTATTTTACGTTTCAAACATCAGTTTTTGCAGAAATTGATTCTCTCGGTGACTTTCAAGACAATGGATTCTTGCACGAGTTTATAAAAACCCAGAACTGGCTCCGGATAAGGTTGAGAAAAATTTAAGGATAGTAATTTTTCATTTACTATAATTATTACTAAAAATATAATTGATCTAACCATGATTGTTTTTTTTTCTATTTAGATGACTTGCTGATAAGGAAAATTAGGAGTTTGAGGGCTGAAATCAGATAAGTGCAGGCTAATAAAGTCTCTCTAATAAATATGTTCGATGATGTATCCTGCACAAACTACTCCCCAAAGCTAACTATTTATTGCTATTAAATAAACGTTTAAATTTTACTATTTGTAGAAATAAAAAATTAAAGTGGCCACATCTGGGCCAGACCGGGCCCACATTTTCAAGGCCCAGATGTGGGCTTGATCGGGTAGGGCGTGTCATTTTCGGTCTGACGCTAAGCCCCGTGTAGAAATTTTGCTATGGTCCAGGCCGGTCCCAGACCAGGCCAAAGCTGGCCCAGATCTGGAAAACGGACCTGGGCCCGATCGCTGATGAAACACACGGCCCGACCGGAGCCAGATCTGGCGCCCGATCTGGTCGCCCGATCGGTACCCGACCTGGCCTCGACCGATTTCCCGTCAAGAGCCATTTTTTGAGATTTATAATTTCTCATAATTTCGTTTATAATAATAATTTCGTAACAAGGAAAAATAATATACTGAACTATAATTTTTATTTAAGTACCAAATATTAACACAAATACAAAATCAATACATTTTTTATTCTTTTTGATTTCGTTCTTTACAACGTCCGCCCCAGTCCTTGGCGGGAATTTCTTTAAAATAATTCTAATTTTGAGTCGAAACGATTAATTCGCAACTAGAATTAAAATTCTGGATTAGAACAGGAAATTTTTAAAAGAATTCTGATTCTGAGTTGAATCCGTGAATTTTCAAAAAGAATTAAAATTCTGTATCGGAAGAGGGGATTTTGAACAATAATTCTAATTTTGATTTTTAACGGGTATTTTTCAAGAAGAATCAAAATTCTTAATTGGATCCGGGAATTTTTCAAAAGAATTCTAATTCTGAGTTGAAATAGAATTCTCAAATTTGAATCAATTCTGAGTTGCAATAGGGAGTATTCAAATTTCAACCAATTTGAGCTATAGTTGAACATTTTCAAAAAGAATTAAAATTCTGAACTATGACAGGGAATTTTTCAAAAGAATTCTAATTCTGTGTTGAAACAGAATTTTCAAATTTGAACAAAGTTCCAATTGGAAAAGGAAATATTCAAATAATAATCAATTTTGAGCTGGAATGATAAATTTTCGAAAAGAATTAAAACTCTAGATGGGAACAGGATAATTTTGAAAACATCTGAATTAGAACGGGAAATTTTGAAAAGAATTTAAATTCTGGATTGGAGCCGGTAATTTCTCAAAAGAAATTTAATTCTGAGTTGAAACGGGATATTTGCAAAAAGTATTGACATTTCAAGTTTTTGGAAAATTCCAATTAAAACGCTTTAAAATATGTAAAAATTGAAATCTTTTTAATACTATAAGCTTAAACTTTTGAATCTAGAATTGCAAAAATGTTACTGCGCTTCCAATTTTCGAAATCATCAAAATAACCATTTAATTGATAGAAAATGTCTGAAGTATTGCTTTGAAACTGAAACTACAAGATAAGAATGACTCAACTATGACCATTTTTCTTTAAAAATAATAAATTAAACGTAAATTTTAGTCAAAAATCGATTAAAAAATCAAGATATAATCAACATTTCAACTTACACCAAAAACATCAATGCCTTCTTGCCCGACGTTATCAGCTGTGGGGAAAAAGGTTGCAAGTTGACAAGTTATGTAAAAATATATATTCCACCCACTTATATACATTTCCAAAATTATTCCAAAATTTATATTCCGCTCTAAAATCATCGGTAAAATTAAAATAAGATTAAAATAAAATGATGAGGTTATGTCGAGGAAAGCAGAATTTCTGATACTTACAATCCTGAATATTTATAAGTTAAATAGTATGGCACGTAAACTAAAGCAGGACTATTATCGGAATGGTATAATGTCATTTTTAGAGTTACAGATACTATACTTTATCTATTAAATATATCAGAAACTCAACACGTTACTTCGATCTTCTAAAATTCCTGGAACTTTCATTGCATTAACACACTTCATTTGACACCAAGGCTATTTCCCTGAAATTGCAACTAGGTGGCGTTGCAATACTTGAACCGGTCCGGCTCGGGTCTGGGGCATGGCATTATCCCGATCTGGCTCCGAAGATACTAAACCGATCAGGGCCAAATCGGTAATTGGGAAAATATATGGCGATTTCTGCACGGATGTTAAAAACTCAAAACGTAACACTCAAAAAACATAAAAGACCCAAAAATAGTTGAATTTCAAAAAAATAGAACTTGTGCTGGGTTGTGCTCGACAAATGCAGTCTTTTTTCCCTTTAAAAAAATTACGTGAGATCAACAGTTCTCATATGAAAACTCAAAACGCAAAGCTCAAAAAAATAAGACACAAAAATAGTCAAATTTCGGAAAAATAAAACTTGTGCTGGGTTGTGCTCGACAAATGCAGTCTTTATTCCCTCTGACAAAATCACGTGAGACCAACGGTTCTCATATTAAAAACTCAAAACGTAACACTCAAAAAACATAAAAGATTCAAAAATAGTCAAATTTGGAAAAAAGAAAACTCATGCTGGGTTGTGCTCGACGAATGCAGTCTTTATTCCTACTGACAAAATCACGTGAGATCAACAGTTCTCATATTAAAAACTCAAAACGTAAACCTTTTGATTTTTTATATGATTATTCATTGCTTTTTTTATTAGTATTGCAAAATTTTTGGGGAATTTTGCCTTCATAAATTTCGGGAAATTTCCGAAATATAAAATTATTACAGAATAACATAAGGAGTATTTCCCATCAAATTTTGGGGAATTTTCTCTACTAAACTTTGGGGAAAATTCCACAAAATGTGTGGAAATTAGCGTCAACACGATTTTGGGGAAAATTCCCCAAGACATTTTTTATAGTGTATTATTTAGATTAAAAATGCCCCATTATTTTTAATATAACTCAATCGGGGCCTGATAGGGTAACGACTTTGCACTGACCCGGCTCACCGGTCGGGCTAAGAAGTTCGGCCCAGACTGGTCCGTGCGTTTCATCACGGGTCTGATCCAACCTGGCTTCCCGATCTGGGCCCCATTTGGCCAGATCGGGGCCACGGCGAAATTTCCGCGAGGGTAAATTTGAAACTTAAATAATAAAATCAAAGTGTATTTCAGGCTAATGAACACTTTTTGTGGCTTTAATGTTTAAATATATTATCAGGCCTACAATAAAAAAAGTAATATCATTACAATTAATGGTCTTAAATGACCCTTATGGAATCTTTTGCCTGGAATAATATACAAAGAAATTTCTTCTACGATATGAAGATAATATTGACCATAAAGAATACATTAAAAATAGTTATACAGGTTGACAGAAAAAATCTTGAATTTCAAAATACACCAAAACTACACATTTTCTTAGGTTTCAAGATTCCTATGGTACTTTGAAATGTATTTTCACCTATCATTTTAGATTGCGTGTTATTTCAGAAATTCAAAATTCAATGAAATCAATAATAAAAACGTATAATTGCACCAAAATCGACTTCAGTCAGAACCAGCTCACACCCTCCATACATATTTTTAATTTATTCCTTATAAAAAATATTCTTCTTATATGTCAGTAGAAACTATGTCCACATAATTTCCGTAAAAAAAAATTTAGAGGCCATATTACATAATTAATTTTAATGAAATTAGCCATTTTCGTATTTTTAGCTCGAGCATATCTTTAAATGTTTTTTTTTAAATTTACGGCTTATTCTTTGATAAGAAAATTATTTCTAGGGGCCAAATGATTTTTAAACTTGAACTTGTATTTTTTATTAAAATTTAAAACAAGGGAAATTCGTTTCCAGACCTGAAGCGGCCTAGCGGAACCTCAGAACAATTTTTTTTAAATAAAATAAAATTCATAGCAGTATTTTTTACCAAAAGACAAAAGTTTACAGGGTTAGCCTTAGCAAGTTTCCAAAAAACACATTTTTGGGCACCTGTAAATCTTTGCCACCCTTTAAAATTCGTTGAATTCTTTTAAAAAATGCTTAATCTATTACAAATTTTATTTATTTATTCATTACAAATATTCTAGCCCACAACAATCTGGGAGAAACACATTTGTGACCTTAGACATGCTGTTTTGCTTTTTCATTCATAATCACACCGACTCATTTACTACCATGCGATTCATTATCTACTCTCGGCCATAGTTCCAGTCTTTTTTCTGTTTTTCTCATGTGGCATCCCTTCTCCTTTGTTTCATGTACACATAATATATCTAGCTTCCTTACGCTCATTGGGTCACGCAATTGTTTTTCTTTAGGATCATTCACACCTCTACCATTCCTCACACCCAGTCTTCATTAATCGCCTGAAACTTTTCTGAGGGCATTTCTTTCGTCAACCAAAGTTTCAATCCAATCCGAGGCTATGTTATTTGTTTATATTATTCATTTTTTAAATTGTCCACCCAACTACTAACTTGATGTAAAAAAAGTATTTCGTGTGTATACATCATTATGGCACACCAGACTTCGATCATTCTAAGGTAAGTATGGGAACGAAGCTAGAACCGAAAGAGTCGTGATTGATTTACATTGCATACAGCGGAAGGAAGCAGCCTTCTGCAGTTTAGCATGAATAAGAAGATCGCTACATGTCTGAAAAGTTCCTAATAAAAGTTGCGTAAAATTTCCGTAAATTCTTAAATATTTTTAACATTTTCTTAAATCTTCACATACTTCCTAAATTTGTGGTATACTTCCTCAAGTTCCCTAAAATCGCATATACGTTCCTCAAGTTTCCAAAAATGTCCATACATTTTATAAAAGGAAAAATTCAACTAATCAGAAATGGAATTTGAAATACTCATCTTACTTTCTTCGGCAATGGAAATTATCCTCGAAATTATCCAAAGTACTACAATTACGCGTAAATTCCCATATTTTATCAAACTTGGCCCATCCTTTTTTTTCAAAGCCAGAGTTTTCAATAAGAAGAGTCTCATGCGCGCACAAAGTTTTATAAATCGCAAGTCTTAAAATACACTAAGCCACTTTCTTAAAGGCATTTTTAGTTAAATTTTAAATATAGTGAGAGAGATTTTTAAAAGCACGTGAATTTCCTGGACCAACGTTAACGAAGAATCTTTTCAAACTGTACGAAAAAAAACATGTGTTTACTAAATATAACACCCTTTCAAAATACTAAAAATCTTTCAAATCTGTTGAAATTCCTTGAAATCTTGTTTGCGGTAAAAATAATTAAAATTTGTTTTATAGGTGTATTGAGTGACAGATATAAAATCTTACGTATAAAGGATGGGGGTTATAAAAATCTCACGAATCCTCACAATGGGTGAGGATGGCGTCTAAAATTTTTTAAATCATCCTTATGTAATTAACGGCCGTTCCCTAAGCTCTTTATCGAAAACATATAATTTTAACAATCATTAAGAACAAATTTTCACGTTTTTCTATCGTACGTCGACGTTAGATCGTTACCGTTTTATTATCATATTTATCGAATACGATCTTCACGTAAACGTAAACAAGCAAAATAAGGAAATGCAAATAAGGATAAATTAGTGAGAAACGAGCTTGTTTTCCTTGAGAAAATTTGCAAATAAACAACACTTCAATAAGAAAGTTATAGTTTTGGATACATTATTTTCCGGAATCAATAAAATAGATTTTCCATTTTTTTATGAAAAGTGGAAACATATCTTCTGTTGAGATAGAGTTCACAACTTTTTATGAGCATCGGAGTACGAGTTTCATTGAAATGAAAAACTGAGAATATAAGCTTCAAGAAAACCAGAAGACTGATCACAGGGTAAAAAAACCAGAGAGACAAGTTCAATTTAATTGCAAAGTATAAAAGTGATATAACATAATATTGACATTGCAGAAGTTTCAGCGGTGCAAGAGAAGCAATGAATCTGGAAATAATTCTCGCAGGAGGAATCTAAATGAAGAGATATTGGTGAAGAAAAAAAACACATGTTCTCCATTGTGAAAATAAAGTGCTGGATACAAGAATTGAATAATATTCTTTTGTATTTGGTTAATTGATTAACCATCTCAGCCTACACTGGGTGTATTACACCCGGATGATATTTTCGGGTCCCCGTTTCTACTGAAAAGTTGTTTGAGTTTTGTAAAAATATTTTCAGTATGTGTTGAATTCATCTTATTAATTTTAAAATATTCATTTCTGTGAGACTTTTAGCTACAGTTGAAACAAATTTTAATTCCGATACTTTAATTTGTTCCAGAGTTACTGGACCTTAAACTTTGCCCGGGCTCAGACCACCCAGTGTAGGCTGAGCGAACAATTTCGAAAGTTTAGGCTTTGAGGGTTAAGAATTTTAGATCAAGTATTCTTTTCATCAAGTTTGTTTAGCGTATAAATTGGAGAAATGGGACTGCACTTACTTTTCGAACTTTGGAAAAAAATCCTTCAATTTTACAGTGTGTGCAAATTTTGCAATGAAGGAAACTATAAATAATAATAAACAATTCTCAAACTAAAATAATAAGATGAAAAATATTCTTGTAATATGTAACATTATTTTGCATAAAAAACTATTCAAGAATAACGGACACCATTTTTTGAATGAATAAACCCCGCTCCTATCAGACTGAAATTCATGTCAAATGTTCATCCTAAGGTATCAAAAAACTACGAAGAATTTTAACCTTCAAATTGAATTTTTTTGTTAGTTATGGAGGGAGAAGGAAAAATAAAGAAAGCGATTTTTCTCGAAAACCGCTTCAGAAATTTTTATGAACAAAATTAATGTTATGGAGAATAATAAGATAATTTACCAAAAAATTCAAGAAAATTTTATGGCCAAATTAACAAGTAAACAAAATGATTGAATTTTTGGATAATTTTTTGTAAGTTGATGTTTATGACCTGCGAGAACCATCTTTACGAAAAAAATCTATACATCCCTTAAATTATTGTATTTTTTTCCCGAACTGATAAGAGTGGTGCGCCATAGTTAACAAAAATAAAACATAATTTTCGTCTTACCATATGGAAACCTCACATGACTAAATATGTATATATAATTAAAAAATAAGTTTAAACAACCACCGCAGGGTCTCACTGGGAGCAACTGTCATCTAAAATATGACACCGGCTCCCAGTAGGACCGCGGTAAATCCCACTCATGCCCACGTCTCACAACCATGAGATGGGTGGTCATGGCTCTCCGGCGGGGAATCGAATCCCGGTCTCACGCATGACAGGCGGGGATACTGACCACTAAACTACCGATATATATAT
>CAKNWT010266982.1:0-12088 GCA_932066315.1 Andricus coriarius
TGTGCAACGGAGACTGCTGTCCGAAAATCGTGGTTCCAGAAAATTTGGCACTTCTCGTTTCGGACAAGTGACTCTCTCTCCCTTGGAGCGTTCGGCAGGGCAGGGTAGCGGCCAACACCGCAAGAGCGACAAAGATGGTAATAAAGTTCTCTTATGGCCGCATTATGTCTGTAGATGTACGTCGTTCCTGCGTGGGTGGGACACCCCGATAGTATGTGTTCCAGGTACTCAGCGTGTGCATGACACGCTCTGCACCTATCGTTCGGAACTTCTTGACATAAAATTCGGTGACGGTATGCTAAGGTGGAAATGACACTGTCCTGGCATTCGAAAATGAAACCCTCTGTACCTGAATTAAGCCCTGATGATCTGAGTAAAGCAAAAGTTTCCTCCTTCGACAAGGACTGTTTTTCTACATATCTGTGGAAATTTCTGTGCATTTTCTTGTCGAGCAGCTCTTGATGGAATTTTTGAACTTCCGCTTTCTTCACTTCGGCTTTCAGAAGTGAAGCATCAAGATGGAGTAATGCACTTTCCTCACTTCTGATGCTAAAATTCAGGCCAAGGGTCTCGGCCGCTTGCTCCTCTGCTTTGTAAAGGAACGCTCCTTTGCCAATCATCTCGTGGTTCCTGACCATTTTTAGGAGAGGATCTCTGCCAGTGGCTACGATATAAGCTGTACTTAGAACAATTCGGTTATAAAGACACTGGAGATTCAGAAGTCCGAGTCCGCCTTGACGGCGTGAAATGTATAATCACGGAACTGACGAATTTATATGGCTGTTAAGCGTAAAAATAGAGTAAAAAATCTGCCCGCTGCGCGGGCACATTCTCATCGCACGCTTCGCGCGCGGCTCGCAAGTTTGAGCACGCGTAGGGCGCGCACCTGTTGGCTCTCGCGTTTCGCGCTCGGACACATTTGCCTGACGCTTTAAGCTCGGTTCCTCTAGGTTTTCGCACTTCGTGTGCTCGCTACTGTTATGACGTGCTTTTGGTTTAATTATGTCAGTTTTTACATAAAAAGAAGAACTAATTTACTTAAGGTTCTATCGACCTTAAGAAGCACATTCTCATCAAGACCCTCGCGCTTCGCGCTCGATATTTGTTTTAGAAATCTCGTAATCCTCGCGCTCCATGCTCATTTCTGGTCGTCTTATAATAGAAACCCAACAGTTTGAGCGCGCTTACAGCGCGCGATTTGCTCGTCGCACTTCGCAACCACCATGTGTTATGTTCTATGCTTTTCAGATAAAAACGACTTTTGTATTTGATTTAAAATAAAGAAGGAACTTCCTTTACTTCAGCGTATACTTCCGTATCTTTGTAATAAGTCATACAATCAGACAGATTTTTTCCAACTGTCTGAAAAGGAGAGAAAAAAGTATCTAAATCGTTTTTGGAACATATATGATGAATTTGTAGATAATTTTAAAAACCCACACGTCACATGAAAAAGAGCAAAGTTTTGATGAGAATGTGCCCACTTATAGGGTATATCCCATTACAAATTTGTGGATCTTTTTTGAGTACACAATTTCTGTTTCATCATCATTTTTCGTATCTTGCATAGTTTGACCGTAGAATTAAATTTTTTATTTTTCATCATTATTCCGAGGCTATTTTATTGTTCTCTTATTCATTGTTTAGACTGTACACCGAACTACCACCTTTATGCACGAAGTTTTTTTTGTGAGACCAGTTTAAACGTCAGTCCCACGAAAACCATTGTTACTGCTGGGGGGGGGGGGCACGACAAGGACTGGAAACCGAGAAAGTCGATATCGAATCTAATTGTTATAAACAAATTATATTAACAAAATGTGAACATATAGAAAATTTAGCTTGCAAAGTATATTTGTAAGTTGAAATTGCTTGATCTTATCAACAGGATCACGTTTGATCCTGAAAATTGGTTGTATGGTATAATTTGTTTATTTCATAAACAAATTATGTAAACAAATGCATAGTTTAGGCGTTTATTGGCAGAAAGTAATCGTTTTTCTTTCTTAGTACCTTTAAATTATATGAGTGGTAATATTTTAATATTGAGTGATTAAGATTGGTCATTCAATATTATTTGTTTATTTTATAAATAAATTTTATAAACAAAAGCATATTTTGGTCATTTATAGACAGAAAGTAATACTTTTTCTTTCTAATCGTCTTCAAATTACATAAGTGGTGATGTGTAGTGACGAAGAATTGTCAATCGATATAATTTGTTTATGTTATAAAGAAATCTTATAAACAAATGCTTAGTTTGACCATTTATAGATAGAAAGTGATCGTTTTTCTTTCTAATCGTCTTCAAATTACATAAGTGGTGATATTTAGTGATGAAGAATTTTCAATCGATATTATTTGTTTATCTTATGAACAAATGCATAGTTTAGCCATTTGTAGGCAGAGCCTCATCTTTTTTTATTATTTTCTTCAAATATCACTGGAAACGTTTTGTGATGTTCTAGAAGAATTAGCTTCCAAGTTGTACTTGTCAATCATTTCAATAATTTCAGGATCCATTTCAAATTCATTCTTGCTCCACTTTTGCCTTAAAGAGGAAATTAATCGATCAGATGACACAAGGAGCTTATGTATTAATTCTTCATTGGTCGAAATACGAGAGCACTTTCGTGTGTTAAATTCTCTGCACCGTTTGAAATCCCTATTACGGGATTTCTGCAGCTTCTTCTGAATAGGGAATATTTTGAAAATTTGAATTACTTAAAAATCTGAAAAGCAGTTTTAAAACGAAATTTACTTCAGTCAACCTCACCGACATTTACGTAAAACATTACTTTACTTTGAACTTATATTTTTTATAAGATTTGTTCATAACATAAACAAATAATATCGATTGACAATTGTTCGTTACTAAACATCACTACTTATGTAATTTAAAGACGATTAGAAAGAAAAACTTTTACTTTCTGTCTATAAATGACCAAAATATGCTTTTGTTTATCAAATTTGTTTATAAAATTAACAAATAATATCGAATGACCAATCTTAATCACTAAATATTACCACTAATATAATTTAAAGTTACTAAGACAGAAAAACGATTACTTTCTGCCAATAAACGCCTAAACTATGCAGTCGTTTACATAATTTGTTTATAAAATAAACAAATTATACGATACAACAAATTTCCATGATCAAACGTGATCCTGTTGATTAAATGAAGCAATTTCAACTTACAAATAAACGTTGCAAGCAAAATTTCCAATATGTTGACATTTTGTTAATATAATTTCTTTATAACAATTAGATTTGATATCTTGTAAATTATTTATATTCTTTGGATACTTCGTCATTCATTTTCGTCGAGAATGGGAATAATTAAGTAATTGCTTTGAAGATGAAAAATAATAATTAAAGAATGTCTAATTTTCGCTCGCTGTTTATTTGTAGAAAAAATATTTTTTAAGAACAAAAATTAAAACATCTAATCCATAGACGCTCTTGTGCAACTATCGCTGATCACTTCGGAACAAAAAAATTGAAAATCGGTTGAGAATTGTAGGCTGTAGGTGATTTTGAATAGTAAATTCCCGATTCAGCCCGCTGTGTGCTGGGGTGTAGAATTAGTAGTATTCCGGGGGGGGGGGATTGATCGCGGATTCGGTGTAAATATGGAACGTGTCGCATAAGATGTACCTGGCTGAGAACAAGAATATTGCATATTATACGATATTACTCTTGTATTTTGCGAATTACAAGATCCCTAGAGGTTAATGACGAATAAAATGCAGAGAGAGTGTTGATAAGAAGATTTTTTTATAAACAATTATTTATTTATTATTAATAACAAAAGACGTATTATACATTTGCAATGAAATATAATTAATTAATTAGCACAACAATGTAGAATTATGGCCGTAGTTTCGTTTCACGGTACGCACACGTGACTATGCAGGAGTCCTTTTTCCAAGGTCATAAATCGAGGCCCCTTTGGGACGCAATTAATGTAGATCTACCCTGGAATTATTTATTTAAAAAAAACGGAACTCCATTGTTTTGCCCCTGAAAACAGGCAAAAATTGGTGACTTTGAGACCTATATGACCTATTAGAGTCAGAACATTATTATTTTCTTGGAATTACTGCGAATTGATTCTACTTTCACTCATCTGGAAATCACTTTCATGCAGTAATTTGATTCAAAGATACAGAATGTTTTTTTTTGTTTGAAAAGTAGTGATTGCTCGCTGAAAATAAGAAAATGTGTTTTTTCAAATGACCTTAACTTGGAACCTATTAAAGTTAGAAGGAACCTAATCTTTAATTTTTCGCATGATTTTGTCCACATTTTCCCTGTTGAAAATTTTTTTTCTACAGTGCAATCGGAATGGATTGTCCACGCGAAGGTTTTTTGTAGAAAAAAAAACCATGTTCGGCAATTGATCTGTTGTAGAGATTTGAAAGAGTGAATAAGGTTTGCCCTGAATGAAGCGTTCTTATTCAAATGTTTGCTGCATTTAATTAATCGGATGCCAAAAATACCATATGCACGGAATAATGACGCAATTATGATTTTGAGTTTTCTAAAAGCATCTTAGTTCCTTTTAAAATAATTGATTAAAGAAATAACTAATGAGAGAGTTCTTTTTTACAAATAGAGATATAGTCTTAATGTTATATGAAAAAAGGTTAAGAATTTATTTTTTTCTACCTAAATTTTCTCTTTATCAGAGTAACCCCGTTATCACACTTACCCGTATTGACCCTAGTTTTAAAGTCTGTTATATATTCAGTCAATTTATACTCTTTTATTTGTCAACAGAGCAACGCGGTGATTCCAGAGGGTCACCGACTTCGCGTGGAGGTCCTCCGCCAACTAGAGCTTCTAAACAGGTTGAAACAGGAGCATCGCCTCCAGAAAGGTATTACTGAAAAATAGGTATAGGCTGAACGTTAACCGCTGAAATTCCAGGCCATCGAGATTGAGGGTGAGCAAATGCTTAAAATTTATTACTGAATGAGCTCTATCAAAAACACTATAATTGCCACCCCCACCCTGACCAAAACCCGTGGCAACCCCTTTTGAAAGTCCGAATTCCAGGTCGGTTTCCAGCCCATAGAGATTAAGGATGAAGTCAATGCCAAAATAAAGTCTGATACTCCTATAACTAAATCACTAGGGTTGCCACCTTTAATCTTGTCCGAAATACTGGGTAACCCACTTTGAAAATCGAAAAAGGGCCTCTGGGGTAAGCATGCAACAGCTATGATATGTAGGGGAAAGATAAATAAAAAAAGTAGTTTTAAAGGTCAAGGCTTCGGGGGATTTCCGATTTTCAAAGTTGGTTGCTTGGTATTTCGGACAGGATAAAAGGTGACAATCCTGGTAAATTAGTTGGGGGGGGGGGGGGTCAAACTTTATTTGAGCATTGGTTTTGTCCTTAATCTCGGTGGGCTGGAAACCGATAAAAAATTCGGACTTTCGAAAGGGCTTGCCAAAGACTTTGGTCGGGGTGGGAGGTGGCAACCATAGCGCTTTTGATAGAGCTCATTCAGTACTACATTTTAAGCATTTGCTCATCCTTAACATCGATGGGCTGGAATTTTCGTGGTCAGCGGTTGGACTAGGACAAGTATACTTCGGGGAATGCGCGTTGTGATCAGATCACGGAAAAAAATAAAAATACGATTCCGACTACAATTTTCAACGGAATTTAAAGTTTTAAAAAGTTTTAAACTTGAAAACTTTGAAAGTTCTTTTTTTTATTTAAACCTAAACTTTGAAAAAAGATATTTTCAAGATACGGAAGCCCTAGAAGTATATCAGTTCTTTAGATTGAGTGAACTCATATGTAAATACCGGCTTTCGTTGTATATCCAACGAGTATACTACTTCTGTCCAGCGGAAAAAGTAGTAAGTGACATTTGTAACAGAGATTATTTCCCCCTGCAAGTATGCCTGAAAATACCCAGATAACAAAATGCCCTACTTGCCAGCACATGAGTAGCTGAATATATGCGCCATTAGTGGATATATGGCCCGCACGCCTTCGAGCACGCGCGTCAAAACAACGTGCGAGTAGTTGCAGGTTTAAAATAACATCTATTTATATATTATGAAACGTTATTATTCAAATTAATATTGTACATACATACGTTTTTTTGGAAAACAACACAACGTTTATGATTGGAAGCGGCGAAGCGGTAATTTCAAATTCTAGTTTATTCTTATTCTCAAATACATGATGTTCTGATAATAAGAAGATTAAATAAGAAATATTTTTCATTCTTTCCTCTAAGATTGGAATGACAAAAAAATCACAATTGGACAAAACGGTCCAATTTTGAGAAATACGATTTTACATTGTAGTCGGTAAACTAAGGAAAGTAATTTTTACTATTTTCGAATGCTTGAAAAATCTCATTTTTCCTTAGGCGTGTACTCTACTTATTTGCAATCTAGTATGATTTCACTTTAGGTAACAATGTGAAAATAGAACGAAGGTTGTTCTGTTTGCAGTCGTCTGTAAAATTACTACGTCCGATGATGGAAATTATTCGATCGGCATGGGACATGGTAAGTTTACGTAAGGTAATAAATTTACTTGGGACTTTAAGTCTACGAAAGTACATGTAAATTTGGAAGATGTGTTCTTTTCTATCGCGAGGGATTAAGTCTGCACAGACGAACGCCGCAGAATTTTGTGCAGGACGTAAATTTGGACCGTTCGGGACTCTGGAGTATAAGTCGTGCCAAACGATGAGTTCCGGAGACGCCCGAACTGCCTCTTACTAATGGGTACGCATTTCATTCGTTTGCATTCTTGTTTACGATGTGTTGCACGTCATGTCGCGTTGCGGTGAATATGTAAAAATAATTTGTTGTTTCATTCGAAAAAAATTATTTTTAAATGTTGAGACTGACAAGTGGTTATATTCCGTTTTCTCCCTTAAATACTGAAAATAGCTTTAGAATATTTTCACCTCTGTGAAAAGTTGTGAATAGTAGCAAGGTGGCCGCAGGTTAGAGAAAAACTGCAAGTCAGAGAAAAGTCAGGGAAAATTGTTAATCAGGGAACGTTATGAATAAGTCAGAGATGAAAAAAATATTGAAATTTGAATAACCGAAAAGTTTTTGGGGAACCACATCTCGAAATATCTATTCGATTATAAAAGCTAAAGACAAAATTTAACGAGATTTCGGAGATTCCCGACTCGTAGATTTACGACCCGTACGTAATTTCACGGTCAACGACGAGAATGCATGTATTTATTTACGGCGGACGCCGGTTGAAATGAAAAATCTGCATTTTTACAGCATTCTGCTTATTTACTATGAGCCACACCGATCGAATTATTTCCATCGTCGCAGGATGTAAATTTACACCAACTTTTTTTACAGTGTACCCTAAACATGTTTTTAACAAATTTTCTGATATTCAGCTTACGTTGAAAAAAATATTCAAGTGATTCAAACAAACGTTTCTCTGATTTTTCTAGCATATATATTTATCAGTCTTGAAAATGTTGTAACCGCTTAAAATAAAGTACTATCAATGGTTAGTTACATTTAAGTTTTTTTGAATATTTTAATCCTGATTTTGTTATAACTATAATGATTAATTAATTGAAAAATTGATTTGAACTGCAAGCGTATTTTTTTAGAGGAGGCGGAAATGCATTGCCTTACTAAGTGTGGGACTCGAACTAAAAAAAACGGCAATACCCACTGAAATACCTCTCGCGTGCCGAACTACTGCCCCGGAACCGCTTTCGCATTACTCCAGGGCTGCAGCTTATGAGCACCATTAGGCCGATCTGCGACATCCCGCTGTCTATGCCCACTTGGTCTTTATTTCCTCTTCCGCAGCAGCGCGACGACCTTGCAACGGGTTCATCGGCCTTCGACATCTGGTTGGGCTTGATCGGCTACGGCTGTTGTTTTTTAGACTTTCTCGACGGGGCGGCCTCTCTAGCCGCCAAGTATCTCATAGTCCCCGGCAGATGGTTAGTCTGGGGCTATCCCTCCTTTGCAGCACAGAGGTAGCAGTGTGGCTTACTGGCGCACTCCGCAGCGCTGTGACCCTCTTTTCCGCATCTCCAGCAGCATCTGGTCCAGTCAGGACCTTCACACCGCTCTGAACAGTGGCCGTAATCTTGGCAGCAGTAAAATTTGATGGCCTTTGTCATCTTTCGAACTCTACAGGCCACACCTCTCACCTCAAGGTGTCCTGTATGGAATAGCCTCGCGGCTAGCTCCTCATATGCCTTCAGGTCCCCCCTGAAGCCTTTCTTCGTCATGCTGACCTTGATGACTGTCGACTGACACTTTCTTTTATCGTCCTTGAGGACGCTCGTAACGCGATCCCACCCCTCCGCCGGTTTTATTAAGACCGCCTACGGACGAGCGCGCCTGTGGTTATTTTTGCTCTTTAGGGGCTTGGGTGCAAATTTGACCTTCCAATCCTCACTCTTAGTAGTTAAGGTTGCTGCAGCAGCATTGCGGGTTTTCAACTTCGGTTTCGGCCATAATGGGGTGTGGGAGTTACCATAGCATCTTTGTTCATCTGAACACGCTTGATGGTTACCACACGACGCCCTGTCTTCTTCTTAACTTCTTGAACCCTGCTGCTGTGTCCGTTTTGCGAGCTCGACCCGAGGTTATCAAACTAAAGACATATGAGATTCACATTGCACTCTATCTCCTATACCACGTTCTTCGCGCTTTCGATGCCACTCCTAATTGGAAGAAACATGTTCCTCTTCGTGTTACAGAAGACCTTCAACTCAGCTTCATCTTTTTCAACTCAATGTCCAGCTGATTAGTATCTTCATTAAACTAAAGCATCGCCCTTCGGGTATTCGACTTGTTTCCCCAATCCTGATCCTCCGTCACCTCTAAATCAACACCCAACTGCTCACACACTTTCGTTTTTGTTTGGTTTTTGCTTCATCTTGACCTTATGAGTAGCTAGGGAAATATTAGATCCACTACTGCAGAGCCATGCATGTGGGGGTAAGGTCTGCATACTCTAGGAGGCGACCTGGTATCCTAGAGACATTGTAAGTAACACCCCTCCCTGGTACCATGCAGCCTTTGGCACGGTTGTTAACGCCTTGGCTTGAGGGATTTTCCTGCGGGACCATCCCGGACTATTTTCCGCGACTGCTTATTTAGTTGTGTAACCGTATTCAACAGAAACCCTCGGTACAGGGTCCCTTTATCCGCAACCCGAGGACGCGCCCGGTGGCCTGTGCAAAGTGCACTTATACATACTTATACTACATCATTTTATGGCTGCCAGAGCGATGCTTGATCACATGCACGCCGTCCCTCGTACATCAGGTGGATAATGCGTGTTGCACGTTGCCTGCATTACTCTCGCACTTAGTCTCCAGCAGTTCAATCCGGCGAGAATGGCGCATTAGGCCCGCCACACGTGCGGTTACTGGTCATGCACGTTTGTTATCTGGGTAGTCATAATGGGAGATGACACTTACTAGGTTTTTCCAATAGACAGCAGACCACTTGACCTGCTTTTAAAACTTTCTCCGCGTTTTTTAATTTAAAACAATACAATAAAATCATTTTACTCTATACAGTCAATTCACAATATCCGACTTTTGCTGTTCTTGCATATTGCAGTTCTTACCGTTATTATAATTTATCGTGTTAGTGATTTATTATTTGAATTAGAACTCTTTTTTTAATGTGATCCGAAGAGCGGGATAAGTCTTAATTATGCGCGTGCATAGAGCAGCCGGTGAGAGAGATGACCGGAAATATATCGATCCAGTGAGGAGTATGGCTTGCACGGTAGGGATGAAACAACTTTAACTGAAAACTGCTTGAATATGGGATTCCTAGGTTATTATGGTTCCCTGTCATCCCACGAAAGTTTGCAGACCAAATTTGAAATCATCGCCTGAGCCTTTTCGAAAAAAGTCCATTTGTGTTTTTAAAAAATTATTAGATGTAGAATTTGCATACAAGTTGATGGGAAAGTTGCTTCAAATTTGTGTTACAAGCGACAAAAAAAAACAAAACAATTAAGATCTTTACCGGGACAAAGAGTAGGTGTTTTCCGTAGATTTTTTGTCGCTAAATCCGAATTCGAAATATTGCTAACACATCGAGTTTTGGAGAAATATTGAGTTTATGGTAATTTCTTTGAAACAACGGAGGATACGAGAACCGTTTTTATCTTAGGGATAGAAAATGATTAATAATGAGAGGATTTCTATCTTTTTACTTCCAGCAGTGAACAATTAGTCCGTGAAATCGTAAAGAAGCATAATATTGTCCAATTAAAAAGTTTTATATATTCTATCATTAGAAAATCTATTGTTCTTACAGAAATAAAATTTCCTAAAATGTTTAAATAATTATGGTTCATATATTATAATACATATGGGTAAAGCTACACTTATCACTAAAGAGATTAGTTGAATTTATATTGAACTATTTATAATACATTACGTATAAACATAAATGCAGCTATAATCTTTTTAATAATAAGTTAAACTTTTCTATCTCAATTATAATATTAAATTCAAAACCATTTAAACATTTTAAACAATTTTATTTTTATAAGAAAATATAGGCGCTATGTATATAAGAATTAAGAAAAGCATAAAAAATTTTATAATGATGAAAACTTTCCTTTTCATTAAATTCATTCTTTTTTCTTTTTGTTAGTTGCTTCCAGTACTTTAATAACCTCTGCAATTGAATGATATTGTGCTTTTTCTAGATTTTGTGGACTAATTTTGCAGCTGCAATATATTTTTTTATAATTTTTACTGTGATAGGACATCGATCGGACATGTGGCCGGTAATTTGTCACAACCATAAATATTTCTTTTACATCTCTCCCTTTCACTTTTCAATTTCGGTTTTTTGATGTGTAAACATCTTGACAGCGATATGGATCTTTGTCCAATCTTTGTGAAATTTTTAGAAACTTCGTGAAATCTTTTCAGTATATATTAACGTTTATCGAAGATGTTTATATATAAATCTGACTTAGGTCGTAGTTTACGATGCATATGCTGATTATTTTTATCGCCTTTTTCATCAGTTTGTAGCTTCCGATTTTCATTCACTGAAATATTATTACTGAATTTGAAATAAAATTTGTTATATAATTTACTATGTATTTCTATAAAAATGGTTACTAAAATTCCGGATATGAATGAAAAGTAAATCGTCACTCTCGAAGTGTGAAACCCCAGCTTCTCCAAATTGAGTGAAAACTCATTCTCTGAAAATGTGAAAATCTCACGCGAGTGAAAAGTCACTCCAAAGAAGTTGAAAGGCTCACTAAACGTTCGATTGAATTCGTTCACTCGGTTTTTTTTTTGAGTGAGCACATTCACTAAACCCGAGTGAAATTAGACCTCCAGGGGAGTGCAAATTTTTAGCTCGACAACTCTATGGAGTGACTATTACACTCTACGGTCTACATATAGTGAAAAATATTTAAATTTATAATAAAATGTATGAAAATAAAAAAATCTAACAAATAAAAGTAAAAATTAAATATAAATTGATAGTTTTATTCATTAAACATAACATTATGAATTTAGCATAGTGTACAGCTTAGTTTGAACACAAAAAAGGTTCAAAGCTGGGCCTAATTAACCAGTGATGATTTTTGTGACACTCCGAAGAATCCAAAGGATACAGAGTTTGGTTGGCAGCCGAAAGAAAAGTTCAAATTACGAGGGATGTGATCTTACTCAACAAATTTCTATCGATGCAGAACTACGAAGAATTTGTTTCGGACGAAGTTGTCAACAGAAACCAAGAGGATGAATGTCAAGGGAAAGAGAAAATCCCTACAAAAGAGAAGACATGGGTGGAAGTAGAATACAATAGTATCCCACGAAGATAAAAAAATGCAGTAAATGAAATCGACGAAGTACAAAACGAAGAAAATAATATCTTTTATGACAGCGACGAAGAAGATTTCATGGGTCAAGATCTACAACACGCGCAATGTTGGTATAGCTCTTCAAGAAGAACATTTAGAATATGCTAACCACGAAGTACTACAAGGAGACCGCACGCCATGTATTTCACCTGGCGCCATTTCGCGATCGCCTGTCCTCCGATTTTCTCT
>CAKNWT010266982.1:12188-22878 GCA_932066315.1 Andricus coriarius
TCGCGATCGCCTGTCCTCCGATTTTCTCTATAGCGAGATATCTTCCAAGATGAGAGCGCCTCTTCAGAGAAAATTTGTAACTAAATTGTCATCTGCTACTATAGGAATCGTGATCCCTCAATTTGCCACTTGAGGCGCTCTCGTCGGGGAAGAAATGAAAATCCGAGGACAGGCGATCGCGGTTGTGGACTGTTTTCCACCATCTACGCCACAGGCGTGCGGTCTCCTTGTAGTACTTCGTGATGCTAACATTGCTGAAATATCCTTGAAAGAAGCCCTCAGTGGAAGTGAAGCTGAAGAATGGAAAAGTGCTATACAAAATGAATTCGAAGCACTCAGCAAGAACGGCACGTGGGTGATAGCTGATCGACCAGAACAACGAAGTGTAATAGGATGCAGACTTATACTTAGAAAAAAGTTTAATGCTGAAGGAATTCTAGAACGAAGAAAATCCCGGTTGGTCGCGAAGGGTTATTTTCAGTGACCGGGGATAGATTTCAATGAGACTTTTGCTCCTGTGGTTAGACTCAGCTCATTAAGGTTTCTGATGGCTCTCGTTGAAAACGACATTGTCGTTTATCAATTAGATGTAACTACCGCATTTTTGAACGGCGAATTAGACGAAGAGGTGTACATGGAGGTGCCCGAACTTCTTCAAAAAATTATGCCAAAAAGGAAGAGTTACGTGGTATAAAAAAGGGAACAGCTTCAAGAATGCTAGTAGAACTCCAAAAAGGAAATAAAGTCTGCTTCATGAAAAGGGCGACGTATGGCCGTATACAGGCTGGGAGGCTGTGGCACATAAAACTCAGTATAGTGTTGAAAAGTATTGACCTGAAGCCTTTAAATACAGACTTGTGTGTCTTAAGTTGGTAAAAGAACAGCCAATTTAATGATCGTTGCAACTTAGGTTGACGATATGTTAATTACCTCAAAGGACCTTGATTGGATCTCCGAAGTCAAGCAACACTTAAACTCTCGTTTTAAAATAAAAGATTTAGGCAAGGTGAAATCTTGTCTTGGAATAGAATTTCACCAAAAGAATGGATTCATTAAGATCTCGCAAAGTGGATACGTGGAAGACATTCTAAGAAGATTTAAAATGGAGAATTCCAAACATGCTTGACACCCATGGATCCAAATTTGAAAATCGGCGAAGATGAAGATAGCGCAACTGAAGAAAGCAATGAATATCCTTTCAGAGAGCTGATAGGAAGTCTGATGTATCTAGCCGTTGTAACTCTGCCGGATATCATTTTCAGTCAACTTTCTAAGCCAGTTCAACACCTGTTATCGGAAACAGCATTAGATTGCAGCTTAATAATTCTGCGATACCTACATGGAACCACTCACCTAGGTATCACGTACAAGAAGACCTCAAGTCAATTGGAAGGTTTTGTAGATGCTGCTTGGGCAGCATGTACTCAAAATAGAAGATCCTACACAGCATTCGTTTTCGTCCTCGCAAACGGAGCAGTCACCTGCGAATCGAAGAAACAACGCACTGATGCGTTATCAACAACCGAGGCCGAATACATGGGATTGACCGAAGCCGCTAAAGAATCGATATACTTAAACAGATACTTGAAAGAAATCGGACTGGGAATTCAAGAAAGCATCTTAATTTACAATGATAATCAGGGAGCCCAAAGACTTACAAAGAATCCTATCTATCATTCAAGAACAAAACATATTTATACTTTTAATACGGCATCATTTTTTCAGGGAAGCTCTGGAACGTGGTTCGATTTCATTACATTATCAACAGTCTGCTGAAATTATGGCTGATGTATTTACGCTTGAGGGGAAGTATTGAATTTAGTTCTACAAAAGCAAGCTACAGCCTTGATTTTGTTTATGACAACATCTGAAGTATGGTTTATTCTGTCAACTTATCACTTGTCTATTTTGTACTGTAGCATCAAGTAATCTTAAAGTTACAATAAACCTATGCTTTTACCAGTTACAAATCCTGTTTAATATCTTCGATATTCTGATAATATTCATCAAGTTACAACATTAAAAAATGTGTTCTGTTATTTAAATCTTGGTAAGGAATTTTCCAGAAAGTAATTATGCTGGATTTCTTAAAATTTGTGATTTTTTGTTAGTTTTGTTACAAGTAATGTAACAGAAATGTCTCAGAGTAATCGAAGAGGGTGACTTTTGATGTTAAAAAATGTATTTTGTTATTTAAATCTTGGTGTCGAATTTTCCAGAAAGTAATTTTACTGGGTTTATGAATGTTGAGATTTCTTTTATGTTTGTTACAAGTTATGTACCCGGAAATGTCTGTGAGTGATCGAAGACGATGACTTTTGTTGTTAAAAAATGTGTTTTGTTATTTAAATCTTGGTAATGAATTTCCTGGAAAGAAATTTTGACAGGCTTCGTAAATGTTTAGTTTTTAACTAGTAAAAGCTCAAAAATGGTTATTTCTGACCAAATAAGCGGAAAAAAATGTATATTGGTTTCACATATATACCTGCTTAGTATAGACCCAAATGGAAAAATATCCTGTGTTTGCGCGTTTATGTTAAAGTGACAGATAATAATCATAAAATTTGCAAAATAGTAGATATTTTTAACGATTACAAGCTATAAAATGGTTATTTCTAATCCGGATAAACGGTAAAAAATTCATATTGTATCCACATATATTCCCATACTTAGTATAAACCCAATGGACAAATATCCTGTGTTTGCGCCTTCATGTTAAAGTGACAGATAATCGTAAAATGTACGAAATATTAGATATTTTTAAGTATTACAAACTCAAAAATGGTTATTTCTGATATGCACAAGCAGTAAAAAATGTACATTTTGCGCACATGCAGGAGCAGATATAACCATTTTTGAACTTGTAATTGTTAAATATATCCACGATTGTATTTTGACATATACCGATTTTGCGCGAACTAAAGGAATTTTTTTTAGGGCTCATATTTTTCGGGAGTGATTTTGACATCTACCAGAAATTTTGTAGCCCTACCAAAAAATGAAAGGAAAATATTTAATTTTTCGCTACGCCCTATTACATACCATTAATTTTTTTGTCATACGGAAAAGTGAATTTATTTGAAATCACTTATTTTTATCATTTATATTACTAATCCTAATAAATTGCAGTAAGGTTTTATTTGAAATCACTTTATGTTAACTAGTGTTGAGTTGCTTTTGTGCTTTCTGCTTTTTATTATTTTTTGTCCTCATATAACTGGGGACTAGCAGAATTTCCGGCAGTAAGACTAGTGCCTTCAAGTTATCTGCAATCAAAGAAATAAAAAGAATAAAATTATGTAGTATTCGTATGTTTATATAAAATATCACAAATGTAAATTTTTCTTAACATTGAAAAACAATGACCTCTTACCATATAAGTTCTTGATGCTTTTCAACTGCAATAATTGAGGTTTATTTTGGGAAACATATTCCAAAATTCCAGGAGTGAAAAACGATGGAAATTTTCTCAAAAAGAGATCCGCCTCGGACTTAATTGCCAAGAACTCTCTGCTAATCTAAATAAAATAGAGCAAACTTTTACTTTTTGTTCAAAGCTTTAGCATAGTGAATGCTATAAAAATAACTATATGAAACAGCTCTGCGTCGTAGTCCTTTAACTTGGGATATTTGCGCAAAATATCAGTTGCTGTCTTTATTCCACTGCTTACGTCAAAGATATCTCGCAGGCGATTTGGTCTGGTAGCATCCATTTTTTCAAATATCGTTTCTTTGTTTGTCAATGTTGATTCTTGCAGAGACAAATCAGATGTATGTAAAAATGTAAATTAATACATCAATTTGAATTTTATCATCAATGTATAACGCAAATGCAATCGTGACAATAGAAAAATGTATTCTTACCGCAGAAGTCATTTCAGCATCGCAAAGGAAGCGTTCATTAGTTTCATGCTGACTTTTATTTTCGTCAGGCTCCCTCTTTCTTTTAGCTCTCTTTGAAATGTTTACAGATTTCCTGACTCTTTTAAATCTAAATGTTAAAAACCCATGTCCAGTTACAGGAGCGTAAAAATGTTCTTAAAACATAAATGTATATTTAATTGCAAACTTTATAGTATGTCACTAAATGTGTGGAAAAGTAGCGAAGGAAAATACATACATATCCGTTTCCACCAAAATTAGACCTCAGTTTTGGAAACGTCTTTATTATAGCACGTGCAGTTTGATCCTTATATTTCGCATCAGGATAACTGGAAAAATAATTTAGTATGTAGAAAAGCTTGTACTTATAAGTTCAGTTAAATTAAAATAGATACTCACTAGTTTCCAAATATCTCGATCATTTTCGAGCAAGCAATTGCGACTAATTCTTTACGAGCACTATCGGTTGTTCCAGAAATAAGCTTATCCATAAAAAAATCTTCTGCGGAATTCTGCCGTGCAAATAAAATAAGACGTATCTGCAGTTCGGATAAGTCATCTGTCATGTTTACGAATCTTTAAAATGGGATTCAAAAAGCCTTAATTTTCGTCGTTTTTATGAACTTCCATTATGTACATCGTATCACGAAATGGATATTCAAGAAACACTATCAGAATTAAGGACATTTGAGCCTGATACGAAAGATTCGTAAAATTGACAGATGACTCATCCGAACTGCAGATACGCTTTATTTCATTTGCAGGGAAGAATTGTCAGCTTGTCTGTCTTCTCGTTATTGTACCCATTGTTTTACGACATCCGCGGTAAATTTTATGGTGGCATTTAAAGGACAAGAAACCTGTTTAATATTTATGTCTTCATTCATACTTAGTATTTTTGTATCTTCAGTGTTTTTTGTATTCTTGGAGTAAAGTACGATGATGGAGGGGATATTTTTGGACAAATTCACATTTGTCGATGCTTGAACGTGAAAGATTTTTGACCTGGGTAGCTGCGCGCACTTCCCAGACCTACAGACGTTGGAGTGGACATTTGAAATGTAAAAGCGGTGACACGACTTTGAGATGATCTTGCTCAGTTAGAAATCAAAGCACAATGTCAAATCCGTGAAATTGCAGTAGCCTATGCTCCACTGAACTAACATGATTTTTCTCAGAATTTTCAAACATTACGCAGAAAAGCTGTGAGCATACAAAGCATTCAATTTGTAGCTGGTGACCAATATTACACAGGTATATATTTGGGATTTTGCCCAACTATTATTTGTTATATCTTGTTATGAGGTTTTCGGTATTGACTGTAAGCTTTTATTCCTATTTTAGGAAGTCTTTAAATTTGCATACAATATAACTTGTATTTTAAGTGTAGGAAGTCTCCTAAGAATTTTTCCCAGTGATGTGATGCCGTGATGTTACTGTTGTTATTACTGTTGTGAATCTAAAATTGGGGCGGATATTTATATGGGACAGACATTATTCACGTGTAAAGTGTTTCCAGATTTGCTGTACTTTTTACGCCTGCTCGCATGCTGAGGTAATAAATCTTTCGCACTCGCACTTTAGTAGGTAATCAGCAACCTTGCAGAGATGTGAAGCCAAAATTGATGCTCTAGAAAAGGAGAATGCTGAACTCAAGATGGAGATCGCATGAAGGCTCAACGGCTAGATAGGCTTACAAGAAGAAAGAACTTAATACTTTTTGACATGTATGATGAGCTAACAGAAGCACCACCTGCGCTATACGAAAAAGTACAAAATCTATTTGGAATCAAAATGGATATAAAACTTAGCCGGGAGTCGATTAATGGAGTTCGCCGCCTTGGTAAATTCAACTCTGGCAAAACCAGACCTGTTTTGCTTTCACTCTGTTTAGGGTCGATGAAGCACGCTATCCTTCAAAATCGTTCAAAATCGTTCATTATTTGCTTAATCTTTTTTATACTGTTTTTAACTCTGAAAAAGTTCCTAATCACTGGTCTGTTTGTTGATATGTTCATGCTTCATAAGACGGGTGATAAACATATGACCCATTAAACTATCGAGGGATAGATCTTATGAACTCAGTCACTAAAATCTTTATGTCGCTACTTACTGCTAGATTATCAGCATGGGTGGAAGCATATAAACTGTTGCCAGAGGAGCAGGCGGATTTTAGAACTGGGAGGGTTTGCAGAGATCACTTATTTACACTCTATTCGGTAATAAGCATGCACTTTGCCACTATCACGAGAGATTATTTATACGTCATCTTTGTCGATTTTAAGATGGCATGTGACTCAATTAGTCATACTAAGCTTTGGGCCAAACTAAATGACCTTGGTGTAAGTGAAAAAATTATTAGGATTTTGGTCTCGTTTTATGTCAACGCCGGTCTAAGGGTCAAATGTGATGAGTCTACTCGGAAACAGTCTCCTCTTTGTTCTTTTTGTAGCTGATATTGTGGACTTTTTTTTATAAAGAAAGGTATGAAGGGGGTGCTGCTGAATGCTGTCAGCTCTCTAATTATGCTTCTGTTCGCGGACGCTATAGTGATCTTTGCTACTTCTTGGCACGACGCTCGCGAAAAATTAAAAGTTCTGGAGGAGTACTGCGATCAGAATGGTATTTAGCTAAACCAAAAAAAAAAATACAAAGATCGTCCCTATCCGTACAGCTGGTAAGTTGAAAGAACTTCGCCCACAATTATTCCATTGGCCTAGAAACACTCCTGCGTACTGTATTCGAGTGGAAACGGGATTAGATCAGGTAAGCGTCAGCGTTCGAACGAGCCTACATTTGGCCTACTCGAATCTATAGGCGAACTTGATACATGGAATTGGTATTGTAGTCACCCTCATGCGGTTACCGTAGAAAAGTCAAACATAATAATTAAGTGGGCAAATAATATATATAGCACTGCTATTGATCGTGTGACCAAATCCAACTATAACAGTCAATTTAGAAACGTAAGTTAATTGAACCTTACTGAAACTTATCTATATTTTAATTGTAGTATGGGAAAAAAGCGGGTGGTTAGTCAATTAAGACTAAATATAGTCTGATCGTGGTGGAGTCTGACAGTCTCCACCAAGATCAGACTATATTTTAATGGTTCGGCGTATGCGATTGATTCAAATCAAATTTGCAGTCTATGTAGCTTGATGAAGTCTGAGGAACTGCCTCAGTTTCTACTCCATTGCCCTGTCTATAACGAATTCAGAGCACACTATATTAAAAAATACCTAGAAGGGCGAAGAACTGACTTAGAGTCTATTGAGCGTCTTTTAATTCTATGAAATATTGACCAACTGAATGACATTTTTAACTACATTGTGCAAGCGCTGAGAGTTAGATTTTTTATTATTAATGAGTAAGAGTCTGGTTTTGAGTACATTGACCTTTTTACGTATATAGATCTGTTGCGATACATGCAAACGTTTTATTTTATTTTTTTATTTTTATAATTATAACTTAGGATTATTGTGATATGAGCGTTAATTCGAGACCCCCTTGTAAAAGCCAGCGACACATTACAAGGAGCCAGAATTAAGTGAAATTGCGCAGACTAGCTTTTTAGTGTGAAACGAATCTTATTGTAGTTATTTTATGTGCGATTCCTTTTGTATCTCATTCTGAATTTTTATAATAAATTTAATCTTGAATCTTGAAATGTAGGTTTGTCTATAATATCACAGTGACAGAAAAATGACACCTTCCTCGGAAACGTCTATGTGTGTATTCCCTTATGATACTTTCTTGAGGTTGAATTTAAGAGTTCTTAGAATTGGTTTATTATACGTTCATTGATTTATTATACATTTATTTATTTATTATTAATAATAATTACATAAGTATGTTTCGAAAAACCACGTATAAGTCATGGGTTCGATAATAATCTTTCCATAACGCAAAGGGCTTTAGATCACTTGAATTATCAACACATAGCCACTATCCATTGCTGCGAAAAGTCCTCTATTCTCTATTCCGTAGACTTCAACTCGGTCCGTTTTAAATACAACGTCGTTTTCTGCAAATCCCCTGCTAATCAGCTCACATCTACTCAAGGTATTCTTCACTAATTCACTATTTCCTCAAGTGCATTGAAGCTTTATTTTAGGAATTTCACCCATCCCCCATGTTGCACTCTAAAATATTTGGCACAATTTTGCCATGGTCTTTGGTATATTCTTGTAATTAGCACAAACACTACCATGCCTTTTGAACATACCGTGCTTCATTTCATACTTAAAACAGCACAAAGATCGAAGAGGGCCTAATTTATAAAGGCACTCAGGGTAGTGAAGCAAATGATGGAATTTATTAATAGGGTCAATGTCAGGAAACAACTTAACAAAAAGTGTATAAAATTCCCATATCAACTCTTGCAGGTAGTTTCAAACTAAAGCTTTAAATTTAGGTGCCATTAATATTTCAGTAATTCTATTTAACAATAAAAACAAATTGATATATTCATCGTTTTCTTGAGTTTTGTCTGAAACTAAAAATGCGAATACTCTCATGAGTAACCGCATCTGCACTCCCTTTTGGGATAGTGAGTGATCTTTCAAGTTTTGTAGTGAAGGTAGATTAAAATTGGCAGATAGTTTATCTTTGATCTCATGAATACAGTACTGAAATAGTTGTACCCTGTTCTTTAATGTATCGAGAACTAGGTTATATATTATGGGGTTGGTAATCATGCGCTGGAGAATAATTTTAAGCGTCATTGGACACACACCTAAAAATCAATCATGTAATATATCAAATACAAAATTTTTAGTGCAATGAAAGTATTTCGAGTGCAATGAAAGTATTTTGAGAAATGTAAAACACTCTTCTTTTACCCCAAAAGAAGTAGATTCCGTAGGTTTCTTCAAAACGGCCTGAACGTGTTACTTATTCAATTCTGCTGTTTGAACTTGAAAAGGACCTTTCGAACCATTTCGTAATTCTTCGCGACTTATTATACAGAGCCGATAGAAATGTCGTGCAGATGGACTTGAGAAACCAAGTAGTTGATGTGCGGCTAGACCGTCAGGGCATACGCAGGCAATAGATGCCCTTAAAGCATATTTTGTGCCATCCAATGAGATGACAGGAACACCATTTTCACGCTCTAGGTCCATTAAATCGGCCCTAAAATATGTAAGGACTTCTTTCATACCGTATTTTGTTACATCAGCAGTACAACAAAACGCAAGAACGTGAACCCCGCCCAAAACTCCACCCCAGAATGAATTGAAATATGCGGGAAGATTTTGAATACTGTAGGAAAACATTCCTAATTTATGTGGATGAGCTTTGACCCTAAGGCGTTATTAACCAGTGCATGGTCATTAAAAAATTGAATCCTTAGCGCCATAGGATATTTTTGAAAAAATTCATTTTTTTCAAAACATTTAGAATCTCTAGAGTTTGTTGTCAGACCGTCAGAATTAGATTTTTCGGAATCAACATATTCTCTAACAGAAGGGTGAGACAAGATAAGTTTAAGAGTTTCTTTAATGGATATATATTGACATGTTTCGGGAACTAGCTTGGGTTCGTTCTCCCCAATTTTACCTGGTCCCTTCTTTCGCCAAGCGGGACTTGAATAGGGTCAATAAAATTATAATGCTTTTTCAAAGCAATAATTTGTCCGTCAACGCTGTCTAAACCTTTAAACGGATCTTCCAAGTCAAACTTTTGAAGCAAGTTTTGAACCCGAAGGTTATGGCTATTTATATTTTTAGGTACAATAAGGTCACAAACTTCGACACTCTTTTCAAACTTGCACCAGTAAAGGAGGAATTAGCTCTAAGTTTAGCCATCATTCTTAAAGCACATTTTGCAATATCGACTCTGATTCTTTATTGTAGTCCGGTGACTTTAGGCGTGAATATCTCGGAGACAAAAAATGGTTTTAAAAAACTGTAAACTGCATGTAAATGTGTCTTTATTTCTGTGTCGATTGCATGTTTAGCGGTTATGTTGCAAAAATCTGATGAGGAACTGTCATCGTTTATTTGCCGAAAAACACTTAAATAATGCGCTTCGAGTAATTAGGCCAACTTTGAGAAGCTCTGGTATTGTCAAATTTGCATTCTACATTGCGAAGAAAATTGTCATTCATTCTTCAAAGCCTTAAGAACTTATATGTTTTCCAAAAGTAAAATATTTTCATAAACGTGACCATAACGTAGTTTACATGTGTTACAATTATCTTCAATTCTTCTGCAGCTACGATAAAGAACTAAATTTGTAAAAATATATTCATTTTTTATAAATTTAATCATATAAAAACATTTGATTAATAATGGTGCAATAGAGGCGTCTGCTTCATTGAAGTGTAGTGGTACCTTTAAAGAGCCGTGTGGACTTTGAAGAACATTTGCACGCTCCTTCTGGGTACTTAGTTCAGGGCTGTACAGCGCGTAGATAATTCATCTGCACCCTGCCCTACTGGAACTGATATTTATTACATTGTTTATTTGTTATTATTTATTTATATCATTTATTTACTATATTTATTGTTTATTTGTTACGTTGTTATTAAGGGGGCTTCCATAAACCACGAGGTTTATCGAAGGCCCCTAGTTAACAATTCATGTATTTTGTTGAAAATTCGTTTTTTATGGGGGCGAGGGGAAAAGAAAAAATCTTTCTGGTTTAAAAATCAAATATTTAAGTTAAAATTTATTCATTGTGTGTTATAATATTTTTGGACTTATTATTGTTTTCAGTAAACATTTTTCTGTTTTCTGGACATGCGTTTTATTTTTTTTAATACTTAAATGTAAAACCACGTGGCTCTGACTCGGACACCCCC
>CAKNWT010267018.1:0-18020 GCA_932066315.1 Andricus coriarius
ATAATACAACCCTTATATGGATTATTACATATCAGAATTTTCACTTTTGGAATTGAGATTTTACATAACTCTTTTCTATTATTTATAGTTCTGTTTTGTAATACAGGGTGTCCCAGACTCAAGTGTCCGGACTTATATGGCTGCATAAAAATTGAAAAAATAAATCTAAAATTGCTTTTCCAAAAATCAGTTGAAGTTTTAGTTTTTGAGTTATTAAATGTTTAAGCTGGACCAATCAGGATCGCGGTATAAACAGCCGTGTGTACGTGAACTGGAGTCCAACGAAGTGTAGTGACTGCTGTTCTCCCCTCGCTCAACAATACTGCACTGGACTCACGCTCCCGTACGCACGACTGTTTATACCGTGCTCCTGATTGGTCCAGTTTAATCATTTAATAACTCAAAAACTAAAACTTCATCTAATTTTTGGAAAAGGAATTTTCTATTTATTTTTTAAATGGTAATATAGCTATATAAGTCCGGACACTTGAGTCTGGGACACCCTGTATAATGAAACCTAAAACTTTCAAATAAAATTCAAAACTTTAAAATAAAATGTAAAAATTTAAAATTATGAAGTGATTAGTCATGCAGATTTTCTGACGAATAGCCCAGTTGGGATGGAGAGAACCCCACTGCCTCTTCCAGCTCCACCAATTAAGTTTGCAAGATTTTCGCTATTTATCTTTTAAAGCTAGACGTAAAATAAAATATCACACTGAAAACCAAAAATAAATATTTGAGTCAAGATGATTGAATAGAGAAGTATATCATTCACAACTTTAAAACGTAAGAAGGGTTGCGACAGGTCAGGAAATTCTGGAAAGTCAGGGTAAGGGGTCGTCCATATATTACGTAATCAATTTTTCTTTTGTTTATATCGTTGTGTCTTTCTCAACTTCACAGCAATCCTCTTTTCGTCTTTATTTAAACAAAAGAAAAACTGATTACGTAATATATGGACGATCCCTAAGTCAGGGAATTAAAATCTGGTTAGGGAATATCAGGGGAAACCTGAAAGAGTGAGGGAATTTCCAATAAACTGAAGTTCAAGTTAATTTTATTATTTTATTGAAAATTCAAAAATTTTGTTAAAATGTCATTATTTTTGGTTGAAAATTCAACTATTTGGTTAAATATAAGGATGCGTCTAGTCGTCCCGCAAAATTGGGAGAGTTAGAAAAGAGGATGGACTAGTCCACCCGAATTTCGGGACGAGGCACTTCTTAAATCTAACCAAGCCAAGCTTTATTGACAAAAAAATCTTTTTTCGTTGAAAATTCAGCTCTTTTGTTGAAAAATTATGTGTTTTGTTAAAAATGCGTCATATTTTCAGGTTGAAGATTCATTTCCTTTATTTGAAAATTCATCTTTTTGGTTTTTTAAAATTCATGTATTTTTTCGACAGTTCATCTTTTTTGGTAAAAAAGTAATCTCATAGATGGAAAAATAATCTCTTTGTTTGAAAATTAGTTTCATTGGTAGAAAATTTACAAAGTAAATGTAACCTTTGTGGTTGAAAATTGAACTATTTGATTAAAAATTCATTTTTTTGTTGATGATTAATCATTTTAGTTGAAAATTCATTTCTTTGGGTAAAAGTTAAACTATTTTTTGAAAAATCATGTATTTTGTTAAAAATTCGTCGGTTTAAGTAAAAAAGTAATCTCACTAGTCGAAACTTTATATTTTTAGGTTGAAGATTCATTTCCTTTGGTTGAAAAATCATCTTTTTGGTGGAAAATTCAACTATTTGGTTGACATTTCTTTTTTGGTTTGTGATTCATCATTTTATTTGAAAAATCAATTCTTTGAGTGAAATTTGAAATATTTGGTTGAAAATTCATGTATTTTTTCAAAAATTCGACTTTAGTAGAAAATTTGACTTTAGTAGAAAATTTATCTTCTTGGTTGAAAATGAATTTTTTGGTGGAAAATTGAAACTATTTGGTACAAAATTATTCTCCTAGATGGAAAAATTATCTCTTTGCTTGAAAATTAGTTTCTTTGGTAATAAATTTACTTACTTGGTTGAAATTTCATCTTTTTTGATATAAATGCAATTTTCATGGTTGAAAATTCTACTATTTGGTTGAAAAATCATGTATTTTGTTGAAAATTCGTAATTTTTGTAGAAAAGTAATTTCATTAGTCGAAATTTCATCTTTTTAGGTTGAAAACTCTTTTTTTTTTTTGTTAAAAATTTACCTAATTTGTTGAAAATTCGTTTTTTTTTATTAAAACTTTTTTTTTGACTAAAACTTTTTTAAAACTAAATATTAAACCATTCCATTCTTCTTTAAAAATGGATCTTCTTTATTTAAAATGACCGCTATTTAATTGAAAACTCGTATTTTGTTTGTCGAAATTTAATCCTTTTGGTTGAAAATTCAACTATTTGGTCACAAGTTCATGTATTTTGTTGAAAATTCGTCTTCTTTGGTAGAAAAAGAATTTTATTACACTCCGCGCTCCCTTATACGACGAGCTTGGGACCGAGAACTTTCCCTTGTACGACGGCGCAAGGGGGATCCGTCTATCCCCTTCCACTTAAACTTCCAACAATCTCACGTGGTCGCGCGCATGCGCGTTGAATTCCCGCGCAAGCTTTGAGCGGAAGAGTGGGGATGGTGGAGAAGGACCGTCACGTCGCATAAGGGAGCCGCGACAGGTCGTGTAACGGAGTGGTCATATAGGAGAATGTCGTATAAGGGACCGTGGAGTGTAGTTAACTTTTTTTTTTCTTTTTGCTTGAAAACTATTTTTTCTTAACTAAAAATGTCACGATTCTATTTTTGGTTGGAAATTGATCTTTTTTAGTTGAAAATTCATGTCCTTTGTTGAAAATTTCTATTTTTTGGTAGAAAATTAATTTTTTTGGTTGATGATTCAACATTGAAGTCAAAAATAATTTTTTTTTGTTGAAAATGTAACCATTTTGCTGCAAATTTGTTGTTTTTTTTTTGGTTGAATATTAATTTTTTCAACTAAAAATGTATTTATACCATTTTTCTTTGAAAATTTATATTTTTGGTTAAAAATTCATTTATTAACATCAACATTATTGATCTCCTAGGAGTAAGGTTGTTTTCAAACCTATAAGAAAAATGTAGAACGGTCAGGACAAATAAAAAAATATTCAGTTAAAAGTCAGGAGAGTCAAGGAATATCGAAATTAGGACTTTTTAGCAACCCTGTATGAGCTGAAAGTATCACAATATGTATTATATATTCTTCTATTTTTAATATTTTAGCGTGTTCCAGAAGCATGACTTTTCGAATTTTTAATATCCTGTCCTGGAAATCAAATTTTCAAAATATGAAGACTTGTGTATTTTTTTAGACGTTTAAAATAATATTTAGAGGTACCGCAATGTTTATCAATCCCTTGTGTGACCTATATATAGAAAATCCTCCATTTTTCTTCACGCTTAGATTATGTATGTATATCATTAAGCTATTTCCCTTTCGGCGAGCCTCTAGGGGTAAGCGTGACACTACCCGATTCGGGTAGTATTTTTTAGGTGGATTTGTAGTAAATGGGCTCACCACACCCACGATCGCCAACAGCAACGCAGTAGTATCAGACGGTCACCCATCCAAGTACTAACCGCGCCCAACACTGTTTAACTTCAGTGATCTAACGGGAACTGGTGCTTCCAGCGTGGTATGGCCGTTGGCCATATGAGTATGCATTATTTTAATAATGCAATATAATTTTGGAAATTTAATATTCTGGACAGAAGAATGAGCATCAAAAAAGTGTTTCATCAAAAAATTGTTTCATAAAAAAAAAATAATAATAATTAGAAGCAGTATTTTTTAGCTTCGGAAATGACGGTCTTTGCTTAAAATCGTAATTTTCAGGAACTCATTTTGGAACCTAAATATTGTTTCTTTTAGTTGAAAATGATGAGCATTTTTAATTGATAAGAAGAATGAAATTTTCTTTTTTTACGTTTGGGAAAATTAATAACTTATAAATGTAGGTAAGAGAACCTAATTAATACATCTTTCATCACGGTGTGTCTGAGCATAGCACATCCAATTTTTTGCATGGATTAGATTAAGGGGCTTAGAATTAGTGTGAAAAAAAATTTAGAACAAAATCCCCCGAGCTGTTTTTGAGAAAATGGTTTTTAAGGGGGAAAATAGAATTTTTCCAAAAATGTCATAAATTTGCTTTTTTGTGCATTCTATCGATAAAAAATACTGTAATATTGGAAAAAGAATTTAAGGAAATTAAAATTCAAACTTTTTGAATGAAACACCTTTTTTTGTTGAAACCTCAACTTTTCAGGTTGATAATTCAACTGTCTTTCCAAAATTCGTCTTTTTGGCTTGAAAGTTCTCAAATATTTTTTTTGTAAATGCAACATTTTGGTTAATAAGAATTATTTTCCTAAATTCAACTATTTGATTGAAAATTAATCTTTCGGGTTAAAACAAAACACGACACTTTCATCAAAAATGCATCTTTTTTGGTTTTGAAGCCCCGAAAAATACAAATTTTGAGGTTCCAATTTATGCCAATAGTTCCTTGATGGTCATTTTTCATACTTGTGAACGAAAATTTTTGATTTTTTCGAAAAGTCGATTGCCAAAAAACGCCTGTCCTGATTTTGTTTATATTTCTTTATTTCAAACTTAAAAATGTCCTTCTAAAAAAATGATGAATTCCTACGTGTTTTACATACATTATTTCAACAAAACATTTGTCGTGAACACTTTTTTTTACATTTTTGCTAAAAATGTCATTTATTCACTATTTAAGCCAGGATTCTACTTTGGAACGGGCGAAAAAAATGCTATTTTTGTAAATTTTGTTTTAAACATTAAAAAAGATATTAATGTAGGGTTTGTTATGCTTAATAAATATACTCTAAAAATACATTTAAAAAATTTATTTAGTTTATTTTATGCGCTCTATATACATTTAAATGGCACTTTCTCGAAACCACGTTTTTTACCGCTTGTTAAAAAAATCTCCGAAACTACGGAATCGATTGGTCTGAAATTTTTACCACATATTCTATACATATACGTCAATCGGTGGTAGCAGATTTTTATATTTACATTAAAAAAAAATGGCGGCGATTCGAAACAAAAAAATGAAGAATCTCATTTTTTTGCTTATTTTTTGCAAAAAATAATAGTAAAAATAAAATTTTTTATATAAGTCTGCTACCACCGGTTGATGTGTATGTATAAAATATGCGGTAAAAAATTGCAGACCAATCAATTCAATAGTTTCGGAGATTTTTTTAACAAGCGGTAAAAAACGTGGTTTCGAGAAAGTGCCATTTAAATGTATATAGAGAGCATAAAATGAACTAAAAAAAATTTTTAATATATTTTAAGAGTATATTTATTAAGCATAACAAACCCTACATCAATAAAAATTTACAAAAATAGCATGTTTTTCGCGCGTTCCAAAGTAGAATCCTGCCTTGATTCAATATTTTTCTTTGAGTAACAAAAATAAGTTTCTAAAATCTTTCTATTGCAAAACAATTTCTCTTTGATTTTTTTACAATAAACCTTGTAGTTGTTCTCCTCACTCATTTTGATAGCGAACAGTAAAAAAAGAAAAATTAAAACAAAAGTTTCCTTATTAATAATTTTTTGAACATTTGAACACACGTGTTTTTTAGAGTGAGTCAAATGGACAATTTTTTTCGGAAAAAGTTCAATATGGTGAACCTGAAATTTCTTAAGCTAAAAATTTAGTAAAAATAAATTATATCTAGTTTTTAAATATTGATATGGACTTACATTTATTTCCCATATTTCTTCGAATAAAGTAACAAAATAAAAATTCGTCACATTTTTTTGAAAAATTATATTTTTTACCATTAAAAAATACTTTTCTCGAAAACTGATCGGGGGATTTGGCATACATTTTTTTCGCGCACTATTTTTGGGCCCCTAAATCGAACTCAAGAAACGAAAGTTTGATGTGATATAACCTTGCATTTAAAGTTGGTTCAGGCACACCGTGCCAAACTAATAGAAGAATCTAACAGATGAGATAAGTCTGGTAGATGTCTTATTTATTAGATTCTCTTACCTAAATTTACGAATAAACCATGTCTGAATTAAGCATTTTAAAATTTAATAACAATTCATTTTTCAAGCAAAAACAAGAAATGGTTGGTCCGTAAAAGGCAGAGAGTCATAAATAACTACAGATGATGGGCGGAGTGTAACTTCTCTAATCCATTTAAGCTATACTATGAAACTGCTATTCCAGTTCAAATATCCTATTATATCTCAGATAGGGTCTATTATTCCGGAATTTTCCCTTAGATTAACCGGGCGAATAGCCAGGGCTGGTACTATACGGAAATGTCCGGAAATGTGGCTGACTCGTTGGAAATTACTATGAGCAAACTGAATGAGACCATTTTGCCACAAATTTAGAAAAAAATGACACTAATGGCTCTATTTTTTAACAATTTCCAGCTAGTTCCACTATTTTCTCACTTTTTCTTTAAAAAAATATTTGCGAACTTCTTCGCTGATTGGTCAAAGTCACATGTCTATAACCATTTCAAGTACAGAAATACATACAGGGAAATAATCTCATTGTACATTTTCTACTTTTTGGAATAAAATATTTCAAAATATTGTGCTGTTTCAAATTGTAACATTTCTTGGTTGAAGATTTTTTTGGTCGAAAATCTTTGAATTCGAATTATTTAAAATTGGACCATTAAAAAATGAACAAATGCTTTTTAATCAAACTGTTTAATATTTTAAAATTTAATAACCGTAATTTTAAGTTTGAAGTATTTAGATTTCAGAGTTTATTCATTTGAAATTGAAAGCGTTCTAAAGCACCCAAATTTAAATTGAAAGCATTCCATTGAATAATTTGACAGGCTAACATTCAAATACATATGGTTTAAATTTTTTAAATAATTTCCGAATGAGAGCCATCCAGCGATCGTGGATCTATTTTAAATTGAACATGGTTAAAAAATTAATTATATCAAATTAAAATAGTTTTAAAATCAGGAAATTGATTTAATCACACTCAAGATTCATAAATATAAAATTGGAAGCATTCAGACTTTAATAATGATATTTTTTAGGATTGGCAATTGTTTATTTGAGGAGTAAGCGAACAATACATGAATCAATTTTTTTTGAAAAAATGAGTTACACATGGTTTTAGCATATTTAGGATTCGAAGATTATGATTAGTCACTCTTGGTTCACAAAAGAATTCTATCCCATTAAAATCTCACTTAAAAAATGTTGTGACATTCAAAATATTTAAATTAAAATTCGATTATTTTGTACTCAAGTGTTTCATATGATTTAAAAACTGAATAAATCCAAGCTTGTAGGTTCAGTAATTCGACAATATTGGATAAACAGTTATATGGTTTCCTCTACACTATATAATATAAGGGTTTCTGCCCTATTTTCTAAAATAATTTGCTAGTGCAACTATTTCACAAATCGAAAATTTCAAGATTTTGAAGAGTTAAACAAATTTCATAAATATTAAAAACATTTCAAGCGATTTGCAAACTGATTTCAGGGATTTAAAACGATTTTATGGGGTTTCAAAAGGTTGTAGAGTATTTTAAAAGAGACCAAGAGATTTCAGAGAACTTCAAAGACTTCACGGGGTTTTAAGAGATTTCGAAAAGTTTCAATTGATTTCATCTGATTTCAAATTTTAAAGTTGAAAGATTTACAAAATTTCAATGTATTTCAAAGGATTTGAAATCCTACCAAAAAGATCTATGATCTACGATCTACAATGAAGTTGTAAAATCAAAGTTGGCCAAGTAAAATGAAAAAATCATAACTAACATTAATTGATTACGTTTATTTGAATGCAAATGTATTAAATGTTGTTTTCAAATTTAAATTTGAAAAGAACATTCAGAAAAGTTATTTATAAACACGATTTTTAAAAGTTCTCTCCTTTCGTTAATAACCTTCTCCACAATTGAGGGGCCGGATGCAATAACCGACGGTACGCTAGACTTGATATTCCGTGCCTCCCATTCCAGATAAAATGACGCGAAAAATTATCTGAAACTCAAATTTAAAAAAAAACTACTCGAAAAAAATATGAGCATATAGAGCTCAATAAAGAGCACAATTTTTGTGTAGAAATTTTTTTTGTCCGATTTCAACTTTGTGAAAAATAAAATATAAACTGCAAATTTCGACGAGCGGAATTTAATGCGTTTTTTGAAATAAACTCGCCGTAACTTTTTTTCATTTCAACGAAATGACTTGAAATTTGAGCCCCAAGCATATTATACTCTGTCGATGCCTACGGAATTCAATTTGTGCATAAAAAATTCAATTGTTTAACAAAATGTCGATGTTTGTTAATAACTATTTAATACCATGCTTTTTCACGTTTGGCGGAAAAATGTATCGAGGGAATTTTCGAGTTCAAACAACTTTCCGCGGAAAAGTTCTTCATAAGGGTCGAAAGAAGTTTTTTGGATAGTTTCAGTTTTTTTAAGCGAAAAATGAGCGAGCCAGCGTAGGTTGAAGTGAGCGCGCAAGAAACTCGATCGTCTTCCATCTGGGGCGTTAGCGTTTGCGAGAGAAAAAAGAACAGACATGTCGAGGACGGACAGGCAAACAAAGCTTAAAACTAGTGCATTATTTTTTTTAGTTTTAACTGATGTTTTTAAGTTTTGTTTGATATCCTTTGCTTGTGTTTTCTGAGCAAAAACAAATTAAAAACCAACAGTAATTGAGGGTCATTTCCCATGTGGTGGCTAAATCTCAACACGTGAAGTTAATTTTTGATGCATGTAAAGATTACTCTGAAATCGCTGTAAAGTTTACATTTTATTTTTTTCTGTTTATACATTCAAATACATACAAAAATGAGGGATTTTGATTAGATGAATTTTTAAGAGTTCAATACTTAATTTATCGATTTTCTATACAGCATAATATGTTTCCCTAAAAGGACATGATTCCGATATTTTCAATTTCGGCGTGTAGCATAATTTGACAAAGTATATAATTCATTTTTGATTTGATTACACAATGCAGTTGTCAACCGTTTGCAAAATTGTTATACCCTGGATTTTCGTATGCAATCGTCTCAAAGGACTGGAATCTTACAAGTCACAGAATTGATCTTTTTTAAATATACACTTGTACAGGATAACGAGACAGAACTTTTTTTATTTTCCGTTTTCCCACCGGATGAGTATTCTTAATAACAAGCATGAAAAAGTGAGACAAAAATTTTGTCCCCAAATTCAATTAATTTTTTAGAAATAAATCATCGCAAGTCATGCGAATATTATTTGAATGGTTTGAAACTTCGATGTACATACGAAATTTGATGCCCACAAACTGAAAAAAAGTGTAAATCGCCTTTTGTTTAATAATATTCAAATACGAATTGAGTTAGATCGGTAATCTCGTTTTTTTAGTGCCGACAAAACGTGCCGAGCTTTTTTGAAATTTTCAAATCGATTCGTTGAAAAGTGGCGGAAATTCAACTTTAAAGCTCCCTCGATACTTTTTGTCGGCGAAACTGAAAAAACGGATTACCGATCTGTCTCAATTTACAATTAAATATTATAAAAAAAAATAGGCGATTTTCAGATTTATTCTTCAGTTTTTAGGCATCACTAGAATATATTCCGTGCGTAAACGAAAGTTTCAAACAATTCCAATAACATTGGCCCAACTTACGATAACTTATTTCTTAAAAAGTAGTTGAATTTGGGGAAGTTTGTTTTCTTCAGTTTTTCATCCTTATTATTATAAATAATGAACCGTTGAAGAAACAGCAAATAGAAAAAAGTTCCGTCTCGTCATTTTCTATAAGCCCATATTTGAAAAAAAATTAATTTTATGACTTTTAAGATTCCTGTACAACGACACGTTTGGACAATACTTTCAGCCGATATCGAAGGCTGGGCGAGTTTTTCGATCCAGACCCTCAATTACTGTGGGTTTTTAATTTGTTTTTGCTCAGAAAACACAAGCAAAGGATATCAAACAAAACTTAAAAACATCAGTTAAAACTAAAAAACTAATGCGCTAGTTTTAAGCTTTGTTTGCCTGTCCGTCCTCGACACGTCTGTTCTTTTTGCTCTCGCAAACGCTAACGCCCCAGATGGAAGACGATCGAGTTTCTTGCGCGCTCACTTCAACCTACGCTGGCTCGCTCATTTTCGGCTTAAAAAATCTGAAACTTTCCAAAAAAACTTCTTTCGACCCTTATGAAGAACTTCTCCGCGGAAACTTGTTTGAACTCGAAAATTCCCTCGATACTTTTTTCCGCCAAACGTGAAAAAGCATGGTATTAAATAGTTATTAACAAAAATCGACATTTTGTTAAACAATTGCATTTTTTATGCACAAATAGATTCGGTAGGCATCGACAGAGTATAATATGCTTGGGGCTCAAATTTCAAGTCATTTCGTTTAAATGAAAAAAAGTTACGGCGAGTTTATTTCAAAAAACGCATTAAATTCCGCTCGTCGAAATTTGCGGTTTATATTTTATTTTTCACAAAGTTGAAATCGGACAAAAAAAATTTCTACACAAAAATTGTGCTCTTTATTGAGCTCTATATGCTCATATTTTTTTCGAGTAGTTTTTTTTAAATTTGAGTTTCAGATAATTTTTCGCGTCAATTTATCTGGAATGGAAGGCACGGAATATCAAGTCAAGCGTAACGTCGGTTATTACATCCGGACCCTCATTAGGTTTATCAACAATTGACTTTTCAGTACATTCAATCCTACCAACTTGTTTAAAAAAATTGTATTCATACAATTTTTTCTTAAATTTTCTTCTTAAATATAAGTTCTAAAACAACGTTAAAAATACTTATTTTTTAATACTCGTGATCAATTAATGTTAATTATTATTTTTTCATTTTACTTGGCCAACTTTGATTTTAAAACTTCATTTAATTGTACTTGAAAAAGTTTTTTAATCATAAATATTTCTGATTGGATTTCATTAATTTTTGGAAAAAATATTAATAAAAGTAATCCGTATGAAAGATTTTAATTTTTATATCAATTTTTTTAGTTAAATTTTCACAATATTAAATTTTTTAAATAATTGAAATATAATTTAGAATAATATTAGTTATTATACTAAGCTATGTAACTATTAAATAATAAAAACAACTCGAATTAACTAATAGTCTGAAATTTCATTAATGAGATGGGATTTTTCATGGGATTTTATGCGGTCTCAGAGGATTTCAAAGATTTAAATATTTTAAAATAAATTTTAGAAGATATTAAATATTTCAAGATGTTGTACGGGATTTCAAACAATTTCTAGGGATTTCATCAGATTTAGATGTTTTAAACGTTTCAAAGCATTTTAAAGAATATAGTGTAGTTTAAGAGATTCGAAGATTTCAAGGAATTTTAACAGAATTTACAAAATTGGCAGACTAGGATGACGGATTTTTCCGTAAAATTAAGCGGTCAAGTATGGCACCGGTTGAACAAATTTTGTTTGAATTTACCAAATTCTTTCTTTTATATAGGGGTAAACTATTACTTGATTGATTGAAACAAATATTTGTTTGATATAAAAAAACTTTAGGAAAGCTTTAATAGTTGAAAATAATATTTTCAACCGAAAACATAAAAAATGGAATAATTAATCAAATATATTTCTCATAATAACACCACAAATATATAAGGTATACGTCAATACAAGAAACTATATCAAAATAAATTGAAAGGCAAAATATGTTAAGTTAAATAAAAGGAAACTAATCCGCGACAATTTATAATATTTAAGACATTATTTACAAAAACAGAAACTAAGATTTATTTTAAACAAACTTTTACTCTGCAAATAGAAGCCTGACCCTTCCTAATTTAAGCGAAACATCGAATTTCAAAGATGTCCGGCGTATATTGACAACAGGGCAAAGACCAATTGTTCGAACTTTTTTTTAACGGCTTCCAGTAATTTAGGGCAATATTTATCGGTGAACATTAAAAATATTTAATAATAATTTCTCCTTTCATTCGATTTTTTTAAATTTTGAGAATGGCAACTGGATAAAGACCACACTGTTAAAAATAGTATTAAATTTAAAATACCAATGTGTATTAAAATTCATATCTCAAGCATATGAAATCGCTATTTAGGTACGTGTTTATTAAATTTCGTATGCGTTCGTGATAATCGCTCAGATAATTCCATTTTACACAAAATCAAAATTAAATTAGCAGTAATTTTCGATTCTTAATGATAAAGCATGATACCTTCTTACAATTAATCAAAAATAAAAATGGATTTTAAGTCGGAAAGTTCCATTACGTAAATAAATGACAGATGTAACCTACAATTAACTGTACTCACATTAAATTTCTACCATTCAGGGCAAATTTTGGAAAGAGTTCCACATGTACGTTGCACTTTAATCATAAAAAGCAATTCATTGACGAATTCTAGGTTATTACTGCAATTCCAAATATTTGATAACATTTAAAAAAATAAAAGCACTATGAGTTTTCAAGCACGCTGCTATACCGACTTGTATATTAAATTTAATATAAAGTGTACAGCTATTCATATTTTAATGTATATTAAATTTCAACTACCGTGTATGCAAATCACTTCATATACTTCTTTATTAAATTTAATACAGATTTTTCTAACAGTGCATATATTAGTTCTTCCTCTCTCAAACACATACTTATATAATATTGGGAAGGATATAATAATGCAATTTCAAACATTGGAATCATATATAAAAATCTGATTTTTTTCTCACTCTTAATTTTCAATGTTCACTGTTAGAAAAATCTGTATTAAATTTAATACAAATGTATATGAAGTAATTTGCACACACGGTAGTTAAAATTTAATATACATTAAAATATGAATAGCTGTACACTTTATATTAAATTTAATATACAGGTCGGTATAGCAGCGTGTTTGAAAACTCATAGTGCTTTTATTTCTTTAAATCTTATCAAATATTCCGAATTGAAGTATTAACCTAGAATTCGTCGATTGAATTGCTTTTTATGATTAAAGTGCAACGTACATGTGGAACTCTTTCCAAAATTAATTGTAAGAAGGTATCATGTTTTATGATTGAGAATCGAAAATTACTGCTAATTTAATTTGAATTTTGTGTAAAATGGAATTATCATAGCGATTATCATAAATGTATATGAAATACAATAAACACGTATCTAAATAGCGATTTCATATGCTTCAGATATTAATTATATTATACATTAATGTATAATAAAATTAATATCACCATCAAATTAATATACCAAATGGTATTTTAAATTTAACACTATTTTTAACAGTGTTCTTGTAATCTTATAATCTTATAATCTTATTATAATTGTCCCAATTTAAGTTGGAGATTTGAAAAAATAAATAATTTAAAAATGGTAAAAAATATGATTTAGAAATTTCAAGAACGAATAATAATTCTAGAAGAAGCGTTTAAACTTAAGTGATTTGAATTATAAAGTTTACAATTGTGTTGTTTTAAAACAAAATTAGATGAAAATTAAGCTATTCGAAATTGATATCTCAGTAATTAAATAATTTCTTTAATTTTCGAATCTCTAGGCTCACTGAAAATATTTGTGATTTGCTCACAGATTTTCGGTGAACCTAGACACTGCCTACAATTTTAGAGTTATGAATTTTCATTTTGAACGCTGAATTTTCAATATTTTTCTCTCCTGAGTTTTAGTTTTTTCGTTTTTTATGTTTCCAATTTGAAATTATTTAATTTTGAACGCATTCTTGGAATAATTCAATTTTAAAGGTTTATAATTCAAAATTTTTTCATTTTGAACTTTGAATTTATTTTTTGATCTTCAAATAATTGTCTAATCAATTTTAGAGTAAAAATATCATATTTTTATGCAATAGTAATTTAAAATTTGAGATTATCAGAAGCTTTGACTTTGAAACCTTTAATTTAGTTTTCAATTGTAAATTGTTAGATTTTAATCGCTTCAAATTGAAAAATATTTCAATTTCAAATTATTTAATTTCGAACATATATCACTAAAAATAATACAACTTGAATTTCTTTGAATTTTAAATAATCCATTTTTGAAATTCTAATTTGTAATTATTCATTTTTGAAAATTTTGATATTGTCCTACAGTCGAAGCTCTCAATAAGACCGCTCCGAATAAGACCGGTTCCCTTCATCCTTGCTCGAGCTCGCCGAGGCGCTTCCCCCACTCTCACGCTGTCTTCGAAATTCCAGTTATCCGTACCCAATAGTGCCGCCGTAGAAATCGTAATTTTTATGGTTTATAGGAGAGTTTTTTTTATATTATCCAAATATAATATCGAAAAATATTATAAAATATGAAAATATCACAATCAATATTCGATATGTTTGTACAATATAAAAAAAAACACTTCTAAAAACCATAAAAATTGCGATTTCTACGGCGGCACTATTGGGAGCGGCTGACTGGAATTTCAAAGTCAGCGTGAGAGTGGGAGAAGCGCCTCGGCGAGCTCGAGCAAGGATGAGGGGAACCGGCCTTATTCGGAGCGGTCTTATTGAGAGCTTCGACTGTATTTCCTTGTTTGACTAAAAATTCAAAGCAAAACTAACAATTTCAGAAAAAATCAACTTTCTAGCATTACTACAAGAAAATAAACAAAGAGCAATTGTTTAAATATGCATTAATTAATACACTGTTAGAAAAATTTGTATTAAATTTAATACAAATGTATATGAAGTCATTTGCATACACGGTAGTTGAAATTCAATATACATTAAAATATGAATAGCTGTACACTTTATATTAAATTTAATATACAAGTCGGTATAGCAGCGTGCTTGAGAACTCATAGTGCTTTTATTTTTTTAAATCCTATCAAATATTTGGAATTGAAGTAATAACCTAGAATTCGTCAATTGAATTTCTTTTTATGATTAAAGTGCAATGTACATGTGGAACTCTTTCCAAAATTTGCCCTGAATGGTAGAAATTTAATGTGAGTACAGTTCATTGTAGGTTAGATCTGTCATTTATTTACGTAATGGAACTTTTCGACTTAAAAGCCATTTTTATTTTTGATTAATTGTAAGAAGGTATCATGTTTTATCATTAAGAATCGAAAATTACTGTTAATTTAATTTTGATTTTGTGTAAAATGGAATTATCTGAGCGATTATCACGAATGTATACGAAATTTAATAAACACGTACCTAAATAGCGATTTTATATGCTTGAGATATGAATTTTAATATACATTGGTATTTTAAATTTAATACTATTTTTAACAGTGTACCTTACTGAGCGATAAGTAGACAACAATTTCAATGTTTCAGAAAAGACCACAGCTTTTTAGCACTTATCTAAGAGAAGATAGTTAGAAACATTCATATCTTTTTTGAACAGCTGTTTATTAACTTGCATTATTTATTACTTTATTGAGTAAAAAGTTAAAAATTTGAACAAAAAACCGCATCTATCTAGCATTAATAAAAAGAATATAGTTATAGACAATAATAATATGTTTAAATAATTATACTTTTTAAATTGAATTAATTTAGTCAAAGTGAAAAGTGGACAAATAGTTGAAAATTCCAGAAAAAACCGCAGCTTTCTAGCATTATTCAAATTGAATATTATTAAAATCAATAAAAAATTGTTTAAACAATTAATTTTGTTATTTTTAATTATATATTTACCTCACTCTAATTGGAAATTGGACAAAAAGTGGAAAATTTTCGAAAAAACCCCAACTTTCTAACTCTATTCTGAGAGAAAATTGCTAATAACAATAATACATTATTTAAACAACTAGCGTAAACATCTTATTATCAGTATAAAGTAGAATTTGAAGTGTTAGAAACAATTTGCATTCAAGAAACCGCAAAAAATCATAATTAGCCCTAAAAACTTGCAAAAACCAATTTTTCACTTATGGGCTTTTTTCGGGACCCTATGAAACATAGTTATGAGGGTGATATTTAAAAAGTCATATTTTATTTATACTCTATGGCTAATTGTAAAGAGAAGTGTTGAGTTTCAACTCGATTCACATAATATTGACGATTCTGAATAAAATGTACAAAAACGTCTTTTTTGTAACGCATGCACGGAATGTTCGCTTTTCGAGGCATGTATAGTGTGCGGGAAGAGACCAATTCCAAAACCATGGTATAAAACAGTTATGAAAAGACTCTTTCTAGCTGCTGCGCTTGCGCATTTTTAATGAGAATTACTTTCTGGGACTGCCGGAATCATAACCTCACTTCATTATGAGTTGACGCTTGACAGGCTGATTTTGAGTAGTGAATATTGATTTGACAAACTCGAAGTGATAATTTACAATAAATGACTGATAAATTACCATAAATGACCTATAAATAACCCAAAATTACCATAAATTACCGACAATTTCCGAAAATTGTGGACATTTTTGGATACCTGAAAGTTCCAGTAATTTATCAATTTTCCGTAAATTTTGGAAATTTTTGGATTTCGTCTGAAAGGCTTTGGATACTTCAAACTTACGGAAATTTTCGGATGTTTATAAATTTACCGACATATCCAAAATTTCTCGTAAATTCTGATATTCGAAAATTTTTGGTAATTTTACCATAAATTTCGAAATGTTTCCGGAAAATTTGTTTTTATCGTTTCTCAAATCGAAAATTCCTGAATTTGTTTTTAAAAAAATCGTTTACAACAGGTGCTGAAAGGTGGCAACGGTAATTCTTGTGAAGTTTACAGTACTTGCCATCGGCTTATCTTCTGGTCGTTTCCGGTTTGTCTTCGGCTGGTTTACAGCTCGCCTCCGACTTGCCTACAACTGCCCTTCGATTCGCATCTGGCTCGTACAGCAAACATAACACTTGTGCGGAACTGCATACTTTGCGCACTTGTAACACAATATACTAGTTTTCTTATGGGAAATACGTGTTAAACGTCATGGGGCTTGAGGCACCTCTAAATATCATTTAAAAAAAGGATCTGTTTTTTGTGTTTATTGTAACAAATTTCCGGACAACATGCATGAAATTTAAAAAAAAAAGCAATTTTGAACCGCCCTAGTGCACAGTGAGAGGAATCGGGAATTTACTGTTCATAATCCTCTACAGCCTACAATTCTTGACCGTTTTTTATTTTTTTTAAATGCTCAAAATTAAGTCCTGCAGATCGATTTCAGGCCCGATTTTTAAATTTTACTCAGTGGAATTTATCATTAAAATGCCTAAATATCTGGTAGAAGTAGTATTTAGAATGGAAAATAATCATTAGTTAACAATTACCATAAATATAAATATTCTCATAAACAAATTGTATTTTTTTCTCGAGATATTGTTTTTCTTATCAAATGACTTTCAAATTAATTCTAAATTATTTAAAAACTTACAAAATTGTCCTTGTTAATTTTTTGATAGCTTCCATATTTTGGTCGTGACATTAGAATTTTTAAATTCTCATAATTTATGATCGAAGGTATTAGATTTTCTTTATTGGACGTATTGAGACCCCCTGATTCAGAAAAATGTGGCTTTTTTACGAACATGTCTGTCTGTCTATCGGTCTGTCTGTATTCTGACGGTAGGATAATAACTTTCGAAGGCATTTTTAAATCAAAATTTCCTCTGGTTAATAATCTTGACTTGCCTTTTTAGACCACCCAAGAGGGTGGTCTAAAAAGGCAAGTCAAGATTATTAATCAGCCTTCTACCGCTAATATTTATGGTTTGAACCATGACAAATAAAAATGGGAAAATTCAACTTTCTCACGAAACTACGCCAGTTAACATAGATTTTATGATAGCGATAATAATTTTTGTTTTGAACGTGGAAAATGCCATAAGAATATGAAAAATTGAAATTTATAGCTAAACAACGAATAAAAACGATCAAAGTTGCAACAATAAGTAACAATAAATTTAAAAATTCAAATTTATAGCTAGAGAACGAATAAAAACGATCAAAGTTGGCAATAAAATGTGCAACTAAGATAAGGTTCGCACAAAACAGTTGAATTCTCAACCAAG
>CAKNWT010267024.1:0-18074 GCA_932066315.1 Andricus coriarius
CTTCTCATTATGATGAGAATGTAATAATTCATTATTTTTTGTGCGAACAAAATTTGAATTTTCGATTTTTTAAGAAAACTCAAAAAGTCGTCATGATAATCTTTTAGGGCCATCAAAAATTAACGTTTTTCTTCTCTTGACTTTTTCATATCATGCTTTGTTTGGCTTAAAATGTTAATTTTCGCTTTTTTGGGGGGATTTTGAAAATGCTATATCTCTGACAATTTTGCTTTCATCGTAAAAAGTCATAAGGATAAATTGTATTAATTTTTGAGTACTATGAATAGCCGTCGATGGAATTTCTTAATTTTGAAAAAAATGGTCTAAGAAAATTTTGAAAATGCACTAACTTTTTGAATTGCTATCCAAAATAGCTGTTTAACTAACTCGATCTTTCTTTTTGGCCCCTGAAACTGTGTGCCAGAGCACAATCCAATCCGATTAGTGTTTCAAAATTTATGCGATATACAGACGACGACGACGACAACGACAACGACGACAGACGGACAGACACCGACGTAAAAACTATTTTTTCTGACTCAGGGGGCCTCAAAACGTCGACATTTGATGGAATCCACGAAAGTCATTTTTCACATAAAACCAATACCTTCTCATTATGATGAGAATGTAAAAATATTGTATCATTGTTCTTGATCATGAAGTACTTTATACCCCCTAATAGGGGTAGTTTTTCGGTTTTTATAGGTTGAAATGGTGCGAAGTAAGTAGAATTAACGTAGTTATTATAAATTGACAGTAATTAATTTTATATATGGGAAAAATAAAATTAAAAAATATTTGATACACATGCTTGTTTATGACGTATTTTCCACCCCCTCATAGGGGTAGTTTTTGGGTTTTTAGGGGTTCAAATTGTGCTATGTAAGAAAAATGGACGTAGAGACTATACGTTAATATACCAACGCGATCGCACCTACATAAAAGGCATAGTTAAAAGCTATTCCAATCACGTTCTTATGCATGAAATACTTTTCACTCCCAATTAGGGGTAGTTTTTCAATTTTCCAGTGTTAAAAGGGGTTAGAATGGTAATCTAATGAAAAACCCAGCTACAGCATGCATCAAAGATTATTTTGAGCTTTGATGCGTCAATTTATGTTCTTTCCTTCAAAAACTACGTTGGGCGCAAAAAGAGGGGCGGATTTTCGCCTTATTTTGGGGTCCCTCATTATAACAAGTAATTGTATTTTCAATGTAAAAAGAAAGTTAAAAATCGACTCAATTGATGGTTTTCATTATTTTAATTATTATAAATAAACACAATAAGTAAACGAAATTTCAAAGTCGACTATAAAGAACTTTTTTTATATTTTTACAAATTAGAAATCAATATTATGTACAATAAGATAGGTTTAGGATATATGACAGACATAATTTCATCATTGTTAAAATTCTTGCTGGAATAAATTTTTGAAACTTTAAACATATGTTTTATTATTAAATGTCATTTTTGTATAATACGAATAGAGTTAGATTAATGTAGTAAATAAAATAAAGTTTTAAAAATACAATTTTATAATAAATAAAAATATAAATAGCTCGAAATCGCGTTTACGTTTCAACTGTAACCACGTCTCACAACCGTGTGATAAGTGGTCACAGTGCACCCTGAGGACGCGGGGCGACTCAAGGACGACCGCCTTGTGCATTTTGCCCGCAAGTGTCTTAGCATTTCGTTGACACGCAGGGATTCTTTTCAGGATATGAACCAGTAAAACTTGGCACTTTCAGAGCACTCCCTGGCGGCCCGGCTAAACGCTAGCGTTACGCCACAGCGTAACCCTAAAGTAATCTCGCATTATAATTAATAAAAGAAACAAAATAAATATATAAATTATTGCAGTTGCTAGAGCCAACTTCAAGCGCATCTACCCGGTAAGAAGGCTTGCATTCAAAGGTATTGAAAATTTCAATACCTATGAATGCCGTTTCTGTCCTTCTTTTTTGAATCCCTGATTAGACAGCAAAAATATTTATATTCCAATCCCTTTCAAAGCCAATCGGAGCTGTCAAACGTAACCTAAAATAAATTAAAAACGCCATTACCGTTTAACGCATTAGAACTATTAGAAGGGGCTTCAGAAGCATGAGATTGGCAAAATTTAGTAGGTTTGTGCATAACAATACATCACTTTATCACGAATTTCTCACTTGATTTAAATGTGATCAATTAAAAATATATAAAATCATGATAAAAATTTAGAAAAAAATAGTTTACATCACATCTACCTGTGCATCAATCAATCTTGACAACGTAAAATGACTAATATTTTGTTTTTAAGTGCTTTTAACCTCATTATTATTAAAAAAAACAGTAAATAAGAATGGTGAAATATGCACGTTAAAAAGGGATTAAAAATTTTCTATTTCGTGGTCGATTTGGAGTATCCAAATGTTTGCAGAAAAATGTTGTCGCTCCTGGATACAGAAAGGGATTCAGTTTAAGAGATAACTTCTACATCTATGGGGATTCAAAACGCGAGGACAAAAACGGTATCGAAAAGGATTCAATAATTGTCACGTCACCATTGAACAGGAAATTTTCTAATACTTTTCAATGCAATCCTTCTTACCGGGTATCCAAGTCTACTCAGATGCGCTTAAAGTCGCCTTTAGCAGACTTCAATATGTTTTTTTAATTTCTAGCGTTGAAAAATAAACTTATTGCAATTACGACATGACCTTCTGACGTAAATTTTAACGTACAATTATAATTGCAACAATTTAGATATTTATTTTGTTTCTTTTATTAATCATAATTCGAGATTACTTTAAGATTACTTTAGGGTTACCTAATGGTTACGCTGTAGCGTAACGCTTGCGTTCAGCCAGTCCGCCAGGGGCTGATGATCAGAACGATCTGCTTAACAGAATATTCTGGGTATAACCGTAGCAACTCCCTTATAAGGTCTTAATACTTCTCTTTTTTTTCATTCTCCTTCGTTAAATATATGTTTTATCTATTTTTATTATTGATTTCATTTATTGTCTCAACAAACGTCACTTATATAGATCTGTATAGGTTCCAATGGTGACACATATTTTTTAATTAATCTTCAGTTTTTTTTATATCAATCGGCCATATCAGCAATATGGCAGGATATACTGTAGCAAATATCCCGGTAAGAAGAGAAGAATTCAAAAAAATTCAGAATCTGAATCCCTATTAATAGGGGAGCGGCGGCGAATGCGGCGCGGAAGCTAATGTGGCGCGTTCGAGTTTTCGAATATTAACGCATTTTCTGCGTGTGGAGGTAGTTTTATTTCATGCATATATGTTTTCAACGTTACATTATCAAAAAATTGGGATAATTAAATTAATTGTCTGGTTTTTATGACGAAAAGTTAGTTTTTGTTCTTTCGCTTGTATTGTCAGAGAAGCTAAAAACAAGTAAAAAATTACAGAAGTTTCGTATAAACTCATAACATTTTTTGGAAATATACGGTTCCGAGTTTCTTAAATGCTTTTAAATTTAACATTTTGAGTAAAATTAATAAACTTTTAGGTAAACAATTTTTATTAAATACTATTCCCTTGCGACTAATATGGCGCATTTGGGACTGAAATCGGCAGGTAACTTGGCGCACAAGTTTTTGGTTTGTTTTGCTCCGAGAATCTTAACATGCAATGTGGATTTTGTTGTAACAAAGTGCCAGTTTGAGTTAAAAGGTAAGAAAAATTTACTCAAAGTAATAATATTTCGTTTCTAATATGCATAAAAAAGTTTAGTTCGAATAATTATCTTGTATTTTACAGTTATCTTAGAATAATTGTTTTTTGAAAACTTTTTACAAGTTATCGGGCTAGGTTTGTTCTGACAATAAATATTTAGAAGGTTCAGAGTAATTATAATATAATTGGAATGTGGAATCATTACAACTGTTTTGGAATAGAAGAAAATATACTTATTGTTAATATAATTTTTATTTATTATTTATAAAACGTCTGTAAGCTTATCTTAAAGAAAAAATTTTAGCACTCCTAACCTTTATTGTTCTAGATGAGAGTTTATAAACGAAAGACTGAAAATGGTCAATGAACACTTTCCCCATTGATATTATGTTATTTTTTATATTGGTGAGTCGTTTTGCTCTCTTAACAACAAATTTTTTTCTTGACGTTTCAGAACACAGCCCTCAAATCATTGTAAGACATTCTGCACTATTAAAAAAACCATTTTTCTTGAAATTTCGGCGGACACAATCCCTCAGATATGTTAATAATATTAAACGTAAATATATTTATCTTATTTTTATTAAATGTTATTATTTTTGCTTCATAATTTGTTTTTTATTCAATAATTATGAATTTAAATCGAAACGCGCCACATTACCCAACAAGGTAGGACAACTTGGCGCAGATGCACTTTTTGGAAAACAAATTAATTAAATGTTTTAATGAACTTCAATTAAATTATAGAAATGCATAGAGCATTGGTAAGATATTGGCCTAAAAAAAATATATTTTATTACAATATTTTACTTTATATTTGAATTTTAATCGCGCGATTTTCCTTTATGTGCGCCGCATTCGCCGCCGCTCCCCTACGTGAATTTTCCTCCATCGAAAGTTCCACCAATGAATAGGAAAAAAAGCAAAACCTATTCATTTTAATCGACTTAGAAAAATTTAATGGAAGTGTATTGGGCGGAATTAAAAAGTGGAGGAATGTAAAAGAAAGAATAGAAAGAAAGAGAATAATTTCACTTTGAAGACTCAAAAGCTAGTCCTTTTAATCGACTCAGAAAAATGTAATGGAAGCGTATTGGGAGAAATTAAAAAGTGGAGAAATGTCTATTTTATTATTATCTTTTGATTGGACTTGGATTCTCCCTTATTTTTCAGAGATTCTTTTTAATTTTTGAATGGTATTTTGAAAAAGAACTTAAATAGAGCGTATACGGAAAAACAATTATCAAAAAATCGCGCAAAAAGACCGGTTGACTGGGAAAATAATATTTTACTTTGTGACATTTGAGAGACGCGTCTTCTTACAACGGCCCGTTGAGTTAGACTGGCATCATCATTGTCATGTGATACGTGTGTCTGTTGGAGAAATAGACAAAAAAAGGGACAGATTAGAAGGAATTAAAATAATCGAAAATAAAGCATGTAAGTATGGAATTAAAAATAACCATGACAAAAAATTGAAATTTCCAAACTTATGTTGCACATGGAGGAATAGAGACCATGTAAGTGGACGCATTTTGTGGACGGATTAGAAAGAATTAAATTAATCGAAAATACATCATGTAAGTATGGAATTAAAAATAACCATGAGAGGTGTGTCTACTGCTCGCATTAAGAGGAATTAAAAAAATGGAAAATATGTTCGCCTGCATGGAACACAACACAACTGGCAATCGTTAAGGAAATAGAAAAGAATTGGTTTCGGAGATAAACCTATTCTTTCGTTGGGCACTTCTTCCGATGGAAAATTAGCACATTCAAAAAAATTAAATAATGCACACTCTTTCGTTTAAATCTGAAAATATTAATTTTTCTCTATTCTTCTCTTCTTACCGGGATGGATGCAATATCTTTTTTCATGAAGGGCAAGGAACACGATGCTTTTCGTTCGAGATCGCTAAGTGACGCCGAGCTGACTAGAAATGGGGAGTGACCGTCATCTGACAGATTTAATGAAATTTGACCGTCACCTGACGGTCAGCATGAAATCGGTGAAATCCTCTAATCACGCAAAAATTGGATGTATTTTCATTAATATGAATAATCAGACACTTTAAAATAAACGCAAGAAGTTTTATTTTGCCATCAGATATTGAATAAAAGTTTGGAATATAAAAAAGTATAGTTTCCTGCTAACATAACCTATGAAGCACTTAGTTATAATGGTTCTAATAAATACTTAAAATTAAAAAATGGTGAATTTATAGGTAAATTCAGTCTCGATAGATATTAAATATATTAATTTCAAGATGAATGTAGTATATATATTTATTGTAACATGCAGGACATATTTGCTACATGTGTATATCACTTTAATATAGACAGAATACAATTATTGAATACATATTTCTTTTAAAAATGGATGCAATTTAACTCCCTATAATTTGAGTACATTTCTTACTTTATTTATTTAGTTAACACTTATTTATTGCATTAACATTAATTCCGTGCATCACCGATTCATAGTTTTCCACCTTCTCACACTTTTTTGCACTTTTTCGTATAGAGAGCCCGACATGGGATTCATCAAATATGTAGGTTAGGATTTACAAAATATCACTTATTTCGAAGTTATCTTCCTTAATTTTCACATTTGCGGCCTGACAGCCGTATAAAAATCACATCTGCTATATTTAAGTATCCATTTTTTAATACAAACCATTTCAATAACGATTGTATAAGATGATTTAAACGATTGCAATAATTTCACCGATTACCGTGAAATTTCATGAAATCGGTCAGATGACAGAGTCAGTCGGCATCAACTTCGGTCACTCCCCATCCATATAGCTGAGCAAAGTGTTCTTATTTTCATAGAACCCCACGATTTCAGGTCAAAGAACACTTAATTAATTCTCCACCAGAAAGTTTAACTTAATGTAATGTTAAAAATCACATCACACGAAATGAATGCTCGAGATATTGACAAAGAAACACAAAGCAGCTGCCAGGATCTCTTGGCTCTTCGAGCACCACACCAACTGACAGTCTGACACCAACGACCGAAATTCCTTCCTAATTTATAATATACGCACTCAATATCAACAACATTCCTTATATTTTTAAAATGATACTTATATCTTAATAATTTAAATTGACAACATTTTCTTATAAAAAAATATTGTCGATAAAAATGAAAATATGAGGAATGGTTGTGGATATTAAGTGCGTATATTGTCAGTTGGTTAGTGCTCCAAGAGCTAAGAGATCCTGACGGCTGCTTTGTGTTTCTTTGTCGATATCTCAAGCATTCCCCTCCTGAAAAAGCCTACATAGTAAACTACATGGGAACCTATGTGGGAACCCATATGGGATCCTTTTTTGAATTCCTGTCTCAAATTACGATCTGAGATAGGATGGGAAATATTTTGTGGGTTTCCACATGGGTTCTTATATAAATACCGTTATGGAAACCTATGAATTGCTCCTACATGAAATCCGACATGGGATTATAACTTTTTTTTAAACCAAATATGTTTTGCAAGTTTTTGGTGCATAGTCGTCAATCTTAAAAGCCCCCAAAAAATATTGCGCAGCCTTAGCTTTCATAGAAAACTACTGCGCACTCATTAAACCCATAAAAACCCTTAATAAGAACCGATTTAGATTCCCATCCTATGTTTCTATGTCAGATCGTAATTAGAGACAGGAATTCAAAAAAGGATCCTATACGGGTTCCCACATAGTTTCCAATGTAGTTTACTATGCAGGCTTTTTTAGTAGGGTCATTTCTTGTGATGTGATTCTTAACATTATATTAAGTTAAACTTTCTGGTGGGGAATTAATTAAGTGTTCTTCGACCTGAAACCGTGGGGTTTCATGAAAATAAGGACACTTTGCTCAACTCGGCGTCACTTAGCGATCTCGAACGAAAAGCTTTGTGTTCTTTGCCCTTCATGAAATTGCATAATTACACAGCCCCACAAAAATTAAGTAGGTTGTCCGACGGTCAAGAGTAGTCACATCCTATGAATTTTGGGGCGCTGAATCTGAACCCAAGGTCAGAATTCCGCCATCACCCTCAGGTTTTTTTCCAACCTCAAAAAACATTTTTTATTGTTTGCTATTTTTGCATTAAATAATATGTAACAAAAAAAACTCGTGTTTTTTTCTTCAATTTTGACCACGAATTCGAATTCAGCGATGAAAAATACATATAAATGGCCTTTGTTGTTCCGTTGGGCCCAATACTTTGCTGTGGGGGAGGGGCTACACAGAGAACAATACCGTAAAAACTTGTCGAAACAAATTTGATGTTTCGCCAAACCAGAGTAGTGACATCCTATGGATGTCGTGTCGCTGAATCCGAATCGGAACTGAGAATTACAAAATTTGCTCTTCTTCACTTCCTAACCTCAAAAAATTGTTTTCGTGTTGATTTTTTTGGTGATAGAAAACATGTTATCGAACAATACAAGCTCGTTCGGAAATTCTGACCTTGGGTTTGGATTCAGCGACCCAAAATTCATAGGATGTGACTACTCTTGTCCGTCGGACAACCTACTTTTTTGTGGGGCTGTGTTATCAAAAGGAATGAATGCCAGAGGATCCGCCAGAATAAAACAGTGGATTCCCTATTGGAAGTTTCGGAATGGAATTGAGTCCGTTTGAATCCGAAGAACTCCGATTCATTCCGATCGATTACGAACGAATGCGAAATCTGTTGCCGATCAATTCCGACATTCTGGCTGAAAGCTAAATCTAGTCCGAATAATTCCGTCCGATTACGATTGATTCTTTTTCAGTCCAAATTGGTTTCCCAGGTTCATTCCGAATGAGTCCGCGCTAATCTTAAAGAAATTTTCATTCCATCTTAATCCGCCTGATACCGAAATATCATTCCGAATGGCATTGAATGATTCCGTGCTTCAATCAGAATGATTCCGCACCATTCTAAATAAAATAATAATTCCGTCTTAATCCGGCGCAAGACGGTAGCTCATTCCGAATGATTCCGTGTGTTTCTCTCAGAGTCCGAATTATTCCGTAGCGAAAATTTTCATTCCGTATGAACCCATCGCATGACGCGAGCTCATTCCGAATAATTCCGTCCATTCCTCCTTCAGCCCGAATGATTCCCCTGGCGGACCGGCCGAACGCAATCACAACGCTACAGCGTAATGCTAAAGTAATATGGCATTACAATTATTAAAAGAAGCAAAATAAATATGTAAACTGTTGCAATTATAATAATACGTAAAAATTTACGTTAAATGATCATGCCGCAATTGCAACAAGTTAATTTTTAAGAGGCATGAGGAACTATTCCGCTGCGGAAGCAGAAGGTATCAAGAGTATCTGGCCCACCAGTATCAGGCTCGCATTTTCACCTGATATCTTAAGTCGGAAGAGCCTATTCCGGAGTGGCTAATGGAAGGATGCACAGTGCTCCTCCCGAAGATAAGCAATTTGCCTGACCCTAAGAAGTTCAGACCAATAACTTGTCTAAACACGCTGTATAAGATCATCACAGAAACTCGGACGTGTGGCGAGACATGTACGAACAGCGCGACTCAAAGAAAGGCGTAGCAGGATGTTAAGAGAACCTGCTCATCAAAATCTGTCTGTTGGAAAGCTTAAAGGTTCATCCACACATTTAAATCCACATGTTTAAAAAATTGATGACCTTTTGCTTTTCTTTTGCTGAATCTCAAAGGAAAATCATGATATCGATACAATTTTTTCTTAATTGAAGTAAATGCAATGCAGATTAAGGAAAAAATTATTAAGATACCATCAACCCCTAAATTAGGGGAAAGTGGCTAAAAATTAGAAAACTCGCTGAAAAACATTGTAAAGGGTTTCCGTGGATGGTAAAAACGATTCAAATAACCATTTCTTCAAAATTCTCAACTGTATGGATGGTCTCTCGCTATCATTCTCCTTCCTAGGGGTGGAAATGGACAGCGAGAATCTCAAAACGCGAAATATCGCAGAATAGAATTCCAAATGGTTTTCGTGGGGGTTTAATATCATTTCGACAACCATTTCTGCATTATTCTTTACTGTGCGGATGGTTCCTCGCCCTCCCCCCTCCCACCCCCACTCTAGGGAATATTCGCAGAAGGCATTCTGAAGACTTTATATTTTTTCGTGACTTGACGATATGTCATTTGTTATTTGATATAATTTATTTTAGAATCTCAGCTGTTCTTTTTTAATGAAGATTGATGGAAGAATCATTGTCAAAATAAGAAAGAGTGTTGTGTCAGAACAAAATTATCATTACAAAAGTTTAATAAACATTACTTGATTAGCAATAGAAAATTACCAGTTATAAACAATTATTTTTCAAATAACACTTTTATAATAGTAAGGTCTTCAAAACGCCTTCTTCGAATATACCCTAGAGTGGGGGAAAACAGGAACCATCCACACAGTAGAGAATAATGCAGAAATGGTTGTGCAAATGATATTCAACACCAACGAAACCCATTTGCAACTCTATTCTGCGATATTTCGCGTTTTCAGATTCTTGCTGTCCATTTCCTCCCCTAGAAAGGAGAATGATAGTGAGAGACCATCCATACAGTTGAGAATTTTGAAGAAATGGTTATTTGAATCGTTTTTACCACCCACGAAAACCCTTCACAAGGTTTTTCAGCGAGTTTTCTTATTTTTAGCCACTTACCCACGGTGGCTTCTAAAAAAGTTAAATGCTATTTTCAGGTACCTCAAAATTATGAATAGGAGATTGTTTTGAATGCTTCTGGGGAACCATTTTTGATGAAATTGAAATATTTCCCTGAGCAGATTTTTTTTTAGCTGCAAAAACCTTTTCGAAATACTGAAAAGCAGTAAAATACTATTTTCAAGTTCATAAGATCATATAATTACGTTTACATAAAAGGAGTTAAATGTAAATTAGAATTACTAACGGGAAGGTAATCAATAAATAAACAAAAGAAACAATCTTTTAAACATTTAAATGAATATATTTATGAATATTTCATCAAAAAATTCGTATACATACTGTTCAAATTTCAATATTAATTTCTTATAAAAATTGTAGTTAGAATAATATACATAATATTATAATGTTATTGTAGAATAGGGGAGAGTGGGGTATGGTGTCGGTGCGGGGCACAGTGACTACTACAAATAACGCTCGTACTTTTTGATATTCATATTAGTTTTTCACATAAAATAGTTTTCTCTGTTTAGAAAAATAGCGATTTGATGCAATTTCTCTTTTAAAATTCGCGTCAGAAGACTAATTATGAAAAAACAGTTTTGTCGAAAACCGATGAAAAAGTCTTTGGATGAAATTAAGCACTTACAGCATATTTTGAAATACTTAAAGGATGAAAAAGTTAGATTTTAATAGGTAAAGTATTTTATTAAACTTCTGTTATCATGATTTGTTTTTATAAACGTTTTAAATGTATTAAAATTAATTAAATCTTGGACCGTTACATATGGGGCACGACGCCGCGCCGCGGCGTGCCCATGTCTTTCAGCAGGGAGTAAGAGGTTATAACTGCTTTCGCAGTTATAACACAATATGAGCAATGTTCATATTGTTGAAATAAACGGCAGTGATATGACGCTCTCCGTACCCCAATGTATGGGGTACGCAGACTGAAATGCAACATCCGTCAATTAATTAAATATCAAATAATGAAGAAATTGTAAAGCGGTTCGGAGTAATAATATATGTTCCCTTGTAATGTAAGTTTCACCTTAAAAAATACACATATCAAAATCACATTTCAACCACAATTTATAGGGGATTTAAGTTGAAGCGAGACACCATACTCCACTCTCCCCTACATAATGTGTAATATTCAATGTACAATAATATATAATAGCTATATAATAATTGTCTTTTAATTAGACGTGCCTACTATACTTATTCACGTCGCGTACAGCTTCGCGTACAGTACTTACTATAGTTTTTATAAAAAATTAATATTGAAACTTTAACATTTTGTATACGATTTTTTGATGAAATATTCATAAATATACTGATTTAAATTTTTTTTAAATTGTTTCTTTTGTTTATTTATTGCCTAACTTTTTGTTAGTAATTCCAATTTACATATAACTCCTTTATATAAAAGTAATTATATGGTCTTATTAACTTGAAAATAGTATTTTACAGCTTTTCAGTATTTCGAAAAGGTTTTTGCAGGTAAAAAAAACGGCTCAGGGAAATATTTTAATTTCATCAAGAATGTTTCCCCAGAAGCATTCAAAACAATCTCCTATTCATAACTTTGGGGTACCTGAAAAAAGCATTTAACTTTTTTAAAAGCCACCGTGTACCCCTTAATTCGATCCCTAATTACCGACTGGCAAGGTAAGTTGCTGCACGTGGACTTTTTTGGAAGTCTTAATAATTAAGTATTTTAATTGATGAAGATTCAATTTTTCATATGAACAAAGAAAGCTCAGATAATGATCTACGTGTTACATATTTTTCTATTACATTATCGAATATATTTTCCTATCTGACGATTGATATATATTATGCGCGCTGCATTAACTGCTTCTCCCCTACACGTTGTAACGAGGTTTACCAAATTTAATGAGTTGAAGACTGGTAACCACGACCTGGCCGGGAATGGCCCAGAATGAAAATTGACAGTTCGACTAGCTCAATATCTCAGCGGCACAAGACACACAGGGGAGTGGAATTCGCGCGGGCAAGAGAGAAGTTTTTCGAGTAATGTACAATTTACACAATTTAATAAACCTGATCAATTAAAAATATAAGGAAATTACACCCATATCATTACAGTTCGGTTACATCCGGAAACAACAGACCGCGTTCCCAGAGCAACCTGTCACATTTGCAGTGGCCGCCCAAAGCACCCGCGTTCGCACCACGCCATTTCGCGTGTCTAACGGCGTGCTCCCATCCACGGTTCAAATTCAGGGACGCTCGCCTCGACTTGTCAGTATCGGGCTCTGGGTGGGGCGTGCTTCAAATTTCCGGGTGGCGAGGGGGCCTCGAACAACCCGCGCTACACTGACTCTACTTATAATGCGCGTGAGGTTAACTCTCGCCACGAGGGTGTAGTATAAAACGAGCTGCGAAAAACGAAGAAAGGTTAAGCATGAACCACTTACCTTGCAGCCACCTCGCCAATTCCTCCTTCGTACCGGACATCTCTCAAAATTTGGTTTAAAGGCTGCCAATTATCTTATTTTTCGTCCTTACGGATTGCTGGTCTTTACCGCCACTGAGCCAAGAGTGCAGTGTCGAGAAAACGTGCTTCTTTCCGCTTCCTTCCGTTCCTTTCTTTTCGACCCGTAATACCTTCGTGTCGAGGCTGTCGATTGGTCCGGTCAAGTAGAGAAGGCTTGCTTGTCGATCTCGGTCAATATGTGCCTTCGTACCTTTGCTGCTCGTTTATTGGGTCCATCGGCTGGGCTGTCCGTCATCCAATTGGTCGTCAAAGGCTGTCTAAAGCATGGCGATGTTGTTGCCTTTTGCCAGTGCGGGGTCGCTCAGCCACACAGTGATATAGGTTTGGTTGAGTCTGTTACGTATTGCCTTCACCGCTGCTATTGGAGCTTAACGATGTGGTGTAGAAGGCTTGGTTCGGTATGATAGGGAGGTCGACTTGGTACTGCTACTTGCCGTTGGTAGCGGTGCTGCTGCCTAGCGTCGACGGTGGAACATGGCCGCTGGCTGCGATCTCCCCACTTAGTCGGCGAAGCGTGACCGCTGGATGCTGTGGTGGCCGGACGGTGCTGCTCTCTCGGTATTTGCGTGGGACTGTTGCGCCGTGTCGACTGTGATCCATCCTCACGTCCTTGTTCTTTGGTGGCTGCTAGGTTCAGGACTATTCTCGTCGGCTGCCCTATGTTTACAAACTGTCTGTTCGTTGTTCGGTCTCCATACTAGCCGCGTATATTTGGATAAAAAATTACAAACCTACCTATTCGAGGATGCCCTGGGATGTCTGGGATTACTTAATCAACAGATATAAAAGATAAGGTTCGCTTATTTCTAGTTAACCTAAGCCTGACTCTTGGCTGGATGGTAAGCCTAATCTTTGTTCGTTTATTTCAGCCGTCCTTTCCTCAAACTCGGAGATTAGGCACGGCTTCGGCGAGTCCCCGGAAAGCTCTTTCATATCTTTCCAAAATAATTTTACAAAGTTTGTTACAACGTACACGCGAGTACCATGCTCGCTCCTCGTCTTGCCAAGAGGCCTACGTAGCGCTGCTTCTCTCCCACGCACAGCCATAATCTACTTGATGGTCGCGATGAGTCGATCTGCCTCGGCCGGCAGTGGTTACACCATTCTCTCTCCTTTCCTTTCCAGGTCCTCCTGCAATAATCCGTCTCGCTCTCTTCCGTTGAACTTTACTGCCGTACTGCCTGACAACGTAAGCACGTGGAGGCGTCAAAACAGTGCCTCAATAATAAAGTACCTACACTTCTATGTATAAATTTAAGGATAGAAATATTATATACCGGACTAAAAATAAGGCATTAGGCTACATAGTTTCACCTTACTTACAAACATAGCCTAAAGTCTTAGGGCATATCCCTTTAACAGCACTCGTAGTGATGCGACGATCGTATAATGGTCCTATTGCATCTGTCACGTACCGGGCGGGCAGAGTAATTTACGATAGTTGGCTGCTACCAACCCAAATCCCTTTTTAAAATTGTTTTCAAATTATTAACACTTTTTTTATAGAAATTTTCTTTTTATATATATTTTATAATTATAAATTATATAATAATATAATATTCTGGAGTTGAATATATTTTTAATAATATTTAATATAAAGATTAAATATATTAATGTCTCAGGCATTAATGTCAAATACATTTTTGTTATAGTTGGATTTTTTTTCTAATAGTCCTACTATTAGAAAAACTATTAGAATATCTATAATAAGCCTACAGCTTAAGGTGGGACCTGAACCACGAGAACCTCGGTAAAGGTAAATAGAAAAATGTCCAGAAGTACCGGCTCAGGGATCGAACCTCGGACCTCGAACGTGAAATTCGAGCGCCTAACCAACTGAACCACCGAGGCACATTTATTTCTTTTCCATACGAGAAGTTGCAGGCTGCAGAAACTACGATCATGGTTCCTTAAAGCAACCAATCCTGAGGGAACCGGAACGTGTACGTCATCTACTCCAGCTTCTTCTATCCTATAAGGTAAGCCAGAGCTGGAAATTTACGCAAGAGACTTCGCACAACACTGTTCCTTAGAGTCCGGTCTCAAGCTGCGGATGACCTTACGCGAAAGACAGCAGAGTTGGAGATGAAGTTTTTACCTCTGGATACATTTTTAGAGCTACCAATCTTTGTAGAATGTTATCAGGATAGTGTTCGCGGACCAGATGAAGAGATCCCAGAAGAACAGCTTTTTGCATCCGGCTCGCGATACAGTCGATTATGAGAACTACAAGATGGTCTTTGTACCCTTGGTACAGCCTGCTCAGCTCGAAAAGAAGTGCTTGATATTTCGTCCGTTTTTCTGCCTCCTTTGCCGTGATGTTACCATCGGCTGATGCCGAGAATTCAATCACTTAAGTGATATTGATCTTCAGATCTTGCAGGACCATATCAGGGTTCGTAGCACTGATACGCTAAGTTGTGGAGAATGAGAAATTCCAGTAGATCTTACGCTGATCATTCTCCACAACGGAATCGAGTTCCTCCTGGGCATATAGTAAGACGGGCAATAGATCAACACCGTAGAAGTGCTCTACGTATGATGCGTGACGTTCAGGATGTTCAAATCGTAGGCAGAAATACCATTCAACATCTTGGTAATGGAGAAACATATACATATCTTGGAATAGTGCAAGCAGAAACCCAAAATGTGCGTATGTTAAAAACGGCCTTTGAAAAAAAGAATCGCAAAATTCTCAGAAACATTGGGGCTTCCGAATTATCTGGAAAGAATAAGATCCAGGCGACCAATATGCTGGCCGTTCCTGTACTGCTCTACACGTTTGGTGCAGTAAGATGGAACGTTGATGAGTTGAAGCAACTTGACCAAAGAAAACGCAAGATGATGACAATCCATCGAAGCGATCATCCTAGATCTTCCGTACCTCGAATATACCTCCCTCGAGATAAAGGGGGTAGAGGCTTTCTAAGCTTGGGGTGTCTTCATCGAAGAACGGTTCTCGCTACAGCCTGCTCAGTTCTAAATAGCACAGATTCTCTAATGCTACTCGTACATCAACATGAAGTCGTCCATGCTGCGGCGTTTCCATACCTTGCCGCAGATAGGGCCGCAGAGGAGCTGGGCCTCCCATTTGATTTCAGCGACTCTACACATGGCCTAGCATCACTAACACCTTTGGTGCTCAAAAGTCGTGTACAGTAAGCAGAACATACCCTTCTACTAAGAGAACATTCTGACAAGCCCCTTGCAGTGAGATTTTTTTTCAAACTTGTTCTCCGGTTAAAAAGAACCCGGTTTTCCGACATAGCCACGGACTAATTCGAGTGACTGATGACGTGAGGATGTAATTAGTTCATTTAGTACGATGTTCGGGGTGTAGGATCGAAGTAATATTTTTGGAAGTTCAAGTCCGTGAGTCCCTGCACCTCCTATCTCGGTTGACGGATTAATACTTTTTCGTACTGTTAACGGGAGTGAACTGGCAATATTAGTTTTTACGACCCAGACGTGAAATAAATTAAAACCTCTGACCGACGGTAGGCAGGACCGTAACGGTAGTGCTTTTTTCATCGCATACTATTCATTTCAAGGAAATAAATTTGCGAGATCCTTTATGGGCTTGCAAACCCGTGGAGAACAATGGGGTAAAATTATTCTTTTCCACGTCTGCAAGCTAATAAAGTAAAGGGCCGTAACGGAAGTGTCGTTTTTCTCGCATCCTATCCGGACTGTAAAAAAGCCAAATTTTGAAATTAACTTAGAGAGGATCAAGCCTTTTTGAATCTTGCAACGAAAGGGAGAAATTTTCTCGTAATGACTATAATTTCCTCTAATGGGAAATAGATATATTTTCTATTTCTCATAGAAGCGAATTTGGAGAGTGACAAGTGTTCGTGAGTGTTTCGTTTATGTATTGCGACTATGTATGCGACACGCGACTAGAGTTAATTATTATTGAATAATTAGCGCACTACAAACAAATGTTGCCCGCTTGACTAGGTCCAAAAATAAAAAAGAGAAACGTTTGTTCTATTTTATTTTTCATTCGACGATCTGCTGCAGAACTAAGATCCAGATTGGTAAGCTAACCTGTACTGTTCCAACGAATTTTACTTTGCTGATTTTTACAGGTTTATAAATTCTGTCCAGTATAATTTGTACAATAATGGGGCAAACACTAAATCTTATTTATATTTGGGAAATTTTAGACTCAAATAGAACATTTTATAATGGGCTTCACCAAAATTATATTGTCTTACTTAATAGAGGTTTTCAGAACAATAATGATTAACTTGAGAATAGAGGAAGAGACCCATAATTCAAAAGGAGATGATTCTCCCTCCTCTGCAGTTTGAATTAAATTGAATTAAATTCAATTTAATAAAATAAATGCTGAGATTTCTTGTTAGTTTTGTTGCAACTTATTTAACGGAAATTCTGAGAGGAATCGAAAAGGGTGACTTTTTCATTTGAAAATGTGTTTTGTTATTTAAATCTTGTTAACAAATTTTCAAGAAAGAAAGTTTTATGGGTTTCGCGTATGTTGAAATTTTTTGTTAGTATGTTACAACTTATGTAACAGAAATGCTCAACAAAAGGTTGTTTTGTTAGTTTCATCTTCTTCATAAATATTAGCGGGAAGGATTGAAAATTTCAGAAAGTTTTGGAGGCTTGAACTTTGCCTTTTGAAATGAACAATTGAAACGTAACAACTCGACGGAGAATTACTTAATACGTGAGCGGAAGTGTATCTACAAAAAGCACACGCTATTTTAACGCTTGAGACACGTACAAGTAATCGCTAAAGCTGGCTCCTCATTGGTGGATTAGGTCCAATTTTAAAGCTTTTCTGTGCTTAAACTAAGCTTCGACGAAATTTTTGATACAGTTTTCTTTGTGTAATATTACATACTGCCGGCTGTTTCATAGGTGTTGGGATAACCTGTATATATGGTTATCATTTTGTCATGTGCAGGATTTCACCGGGGGCAGGCGCCATTCCAAAAATTGGCACCCACTTCCGACTATATGGCGGTAACGTTGCATCTGTAATCGCATCTCACGACCGTGAGATAGGTACTAACAGTCTGCCGTGGACTCAATAGGACGGCCCGGCAAATGTCTCGTGTACCCTAATGACACGGAGCGACCCAAAGACGACTGCCGTTTGCATTTTCCCCGCAAGTTTGGTGCTGAAAAGTTGATAACGTGTATCGTTCAGTATATACGGCACTTCTCATTCTAG